>JALIZH010025772.1:0-101432 GCA_030522465.1 Rhipicephalus appendiculatus | reverse complement strand
TAGAGAGGAAAAAAGGCCGCCTTTATTTTGGTGTCTTTAGGAAGGCGACGCACACCGGACGTTACCTACATTACAAGTCGGTCCACCCGGCCTGCCACAAGCGTTCTGTTGCCGCTTCCCTGATACAGAGAGCACATAGGATTTGCTCCAGTGACGCTGACCGCGCCTCTGGCCTTTCCAAAGTGCGCAGCGAACTTTCTGACAACGGGTACCCTATCAATTTTGTTCGTTCCGTAGAGCACCGTACACGCAACGTCGCCTCATCCCGCGCGCGGTGTAGCCCCAAGCTCGTGCAGCCATTCCCTATGTGCCTGGTGTTAGTGAAGCGTTGGCACGGGTACTGCGAACGTTCGACGTACACGTCGCGCATGTTCCTGCCCGCAAACTTAAACACCAACTGGTACATGTGAAGGGACCCGCTCAAGAAAGAAAAGTTTCCAGGCATTGTTTATAAAATTCCATGTGCAGACTGCGACTATGTTTATATCGGGGAGAGCGGTAATTTTGAAAGACGACTGTAGGACCACATGAACGACGTCAGGAAGAAAAACGTAGTATCCAACGCACTTGCGGAACACGTGGTTGCATCTAATCACAACATTGACTGGACCAAGGCAACTGTAATCGCAAAGGAAAGAAACTGGTGTTCGCGTCAATATCTGGAATCCCTCCTTATCCAGACTACGAAAAAAACGCTGAACAGAAATGATGGCAATCTGCCACCAGCGTACGCCAGGTGTCTCGGCAATGTTCTAAAACGGACATAAGCCCACTTCGCTGGGCCACTTTACTGTGAACAAGGCTACCGTACGGTAGCCGAAACGTCATTTTTTAATGTTCTAAACCTTTTCATTTGGTCGGCGCTCATTCTTTTCGTTTCCTCATGCAGCTGACCCTGAACCACCGGCATACCTTGCTGAACTCGCCGCTCTACGGGACGGCCTTAACGCGTTGAGGCGTTTTGTTGAAGCGGAGCGCTACTCCAAGCTTGTTCTGCGCACCGATTCTACGGAAGCAATTCGCGACATCCGTCGCGTGGCCCGATCTACGGCGCTTTCAGATGTCATTCATCAGCTGGCAAGAACAATCGGCACAACGATACGCATCGAATGGGTTCCACGCGCGGCAGTGTCTGGTCAGCTAGAGGCGGATTCTGCCAGTCGGTCCCCTGTCATAATTTACCCGCTGCCGCAATTCCCCGATGATAACTGCGGAAAACTGCTACGCCAAAAGGAATGTCTCCGACGCACCACACGAGCACTCAGACCACGGTGTGGTTCTGACCTCCCTGGTGGGCTTACTGGCTTAGAGGAGGTGGCGCTTCGGGGACTTCGAGTTGGGGTTGCTCTTACGCCGGCAGTGACCGCCCACTGGCCGCAACAGTACCGCGCAGCGTATGGGACCACATGCCCTTTTTGTGACGCTCCTGTAACTGCAGTAGACGTGACACACTTGTTCTGGTCGTGTCCAGGCCTAGAGCAAGCACGCCTTCGTCATCTCAGAGCAACCGGTCACTGTCGCGGGCGCCCTCCGGACTTACAAGCGAGGATAAGAGGACCATTCCACCGATCCTTGTTGAACTTTATGCACGAGTTCAACTTGTTCGTTTATGTGTGATGAGCCTCTCGTGTTATACACGTTTGTTATGCCAAAGGGCAGTCTTTCGAATAAAAAAAAAACCCTGAGATAGATCCTTACCCACACTGTGCACCCCTCCCACCTGTAGTTTCATATATTACTCTTACCTAAAAGCATATTTTCTTTTACCCGCGCGTGCCTTCAAGCGCCTGTCGCTGTCTTTGGGGAGAGCTCGCATGAGAGGAGGAGGGGGTCGTCGTTCTTCAGCGTATGAGGCATTACTGGCTTCTGGATTGAGTTTTGAGATACTCAAGTGTTTCATTGTGCGTACATGTGCTTACTCGCCGTATCATTCATGGAATCTACTAATAGTTATACATGTATTTTCGCTAAAACGTTTGGTTTGATCTCGTCGAATTTGGTGAAATTGATGTACGCTTGCCGGTGCTTGTCAAATAGTGTTCACGAACAAAGCGTTTCAGAAATTTCAGCTACTTGAATGTCAAATTTAATTTGTTTAACTCCTGTCTACGTGTAAGTCCTACTGCTCATTCCAGGCTTCTAGAGTACGTATGTCCAAACAATATTAGCGAATAGGGCTTTGCGTACCAGACATTCCACTGCAGATACCGAAAAGCGCACAACTACGTACATAGAAAGTCATGTCTGAAAAAAGCTAACTGGGGAGGTAATTATCGGAATCACTAATTACAAGAATTCTTAATTGAAAGAAAAGCCAACGACCTCAGACACCCAAAAGTTGCTCCGCTACACTTTAACACTCTGGTTACTCAACGAGCCGTATGAAAGCAGTGCCATTTCATCTATTTCCCTGCTCCTCAGTAGAATAGCTCTATTCCTCGCTGTCCATAGCTGGGTTTTTCATGGCGCAGACTACAAAGTTTTTACGGAAATGAGCTTAAGCGGTCACCGTGTGCAGTCCACTCTCTTTAGACCACCGTGTTCTACGCAATACATCTACCCTGTCATGAGTTTGAAACGCGAAGCATTTTTTTTTTGCGTACTGCAAGTACTTTGAGCGTTTATATCTACATATCTGTCAAGCCGCCTACGTCTGTTTGATCTCGGGATCGCCTCCATAACTTTAGGTCCACCAAAGTTAATATGACAGGGTAAAGTTATTTGACGAATATGTCTAGCTGGTTGTGACTTCAATAACGTGAAAATCCCGTCGCGTACGAAGTCAAGCTCATTTCTCGAGACACGTGTGGCTCATACCCATATACAACGGGCCGCGGTATGCGGGTATGCGCCACAGGTTTTCGACAACTTATATATACCCAGGAACACCGAGGACAGACATTGGTAATTTAAATGCAAGAGCGTTAAGAAAAACTGACATCGGTGGCATTGACACTAGTAATTTAAATGCGAGAGCGTTAAGAAAAACTGACATTCGCGGTGTTGACCCGACGAATGCAAATAATAGAAATCATAGTCGCAGTAGGAATCGAACCCAAGCATTCTGCGTGGTAATCAAGTATTCTACCACAGAACCAAGTCAGGTCTCGAAACTGCTTTGGAAAAAGACACTATGCAGGCGTATTGTTGGCGAAACGTCAGTGGTAGATGCAGTGCTGGCTATCTTATTTTATGATACAGGCGTCACGTCGGGTTTATGTCAGTTGTGTACTCTAGCACCATCAACGGAAGTTGGTCTACGTAGCACTAGGTTGTGCTACCATCCTCGCAAGCAGAATCGCAACATAGCAGCTTACAGCTTCTGCTGTTGGTAACACTCATGTTTCCGCTGGCATCGTTACACAACTGTAAACAACTGGTTATATGCAACATATGCGACTGTTGAACATATGCCTGCGCGTGCAACATTTGTACATATCTTTAGCGTTATTTCATAACGTTTCGCTCAATAAAGAAATTACAAACCAGTCAAGTTACATCCGCATGCTTCGCATAACATCGATTCCCATGGTTCTTGGGATCTGCCAAATTTTTAAAAGTTATTTTTAATAATTGGGATACAAGCTTACAGGCATGGTATTAGTATGCTCAACATTCCCATGGGACAACTAGAATCTCCTAGTGAAGAAGGACAACACCTACTCTCAAATGTGGGTAATGGCGTAACTCTAATAGTGCATTTACATCTTGCTATTTGTCCATCTTTACTTTATTAAGACGAAAGCCTTAGAAGCCTCATCAATCGCTAAAATTGACCTTTGGCAGCGGCGGTGGCCTCCCGCTGAGTCGGCGTCCATACGAGGGATCCAAAAAATCGTCGTCTCGTTATTACCACAAGTGACGTCATTGTGAATTAACAGATCAAAAATTGGTGACGTCACTACGACGGCACATAATGTGACATCACATGATGACGTCATCACATCTCGTCGTCGCTTGCTCAAAGTTCAGCCTATCGCGGGGGCAGTGAAAAGCCTGGTAAGGTGCATAAATATTGCCATGTCTCGGATCCTTTAGCTAATTGAAAAACAGGTTAGGTAGAGAAAGTTTTCGATGGGGGATGAAGAGAGAATCAATACATTGACTGAGAAGAAAAAGAAGCAGAAGAAATGAAGGTGACTTCCGCCTTCTATTCATCTTAGAGGAATGCACTGGGGACCCTGAGAATTTTCATCATTGGTGCAGAAGGAGGTCCCGGAGTTACGAAACTGTCAGGCTGATCTCGTCATATTAACTTCAGAACATAATAATAATACATTATGCAAATATCGCAACAGAAAACGAGAAAACACAAGGAGTTAATCAAACAAACAATCAGACAGAAGAAATACGCTCACAATAATTGAAGTTTAGCCGACAACAGAAAACCGAAATAAATGCTTCATATGAGTCTACGAAGCCGCGGTAATTGACGTGTTATTGAAAGAAATGAACAATATATCAAATTCGTTGGCCGAATAGCTGCAGGAGCCTCAAGCTACTTTTAATATATCGAGAGAACGCTTGGTAATTTTATCGTGGTTTTTTTAGACCAACGCGATAAACATTGTAACCTATTTGCATGCGAGTTCAGAACAAGACAGTAGGAAAATAGATAGTATGACGTCGATCTTGCTACCTTTGCGTATCATCCATTTCGTGCGTCTCGCGTAGTCACCGCAAGAACAGTCACTTCAGATTTACCTTCTGGCCTACTAGACATTGAACCATGGCCAGGACTTAAAGTGCAGTAATAACAACAAAGCGCTTGAAGGACGAGGACACAGCAAGAACTCAACACGAGCGCTAAAGGTGACTTGCTGACTTGCTGTGACCTCGTTGGTGAAGCGTGTTCTTGTTATACGGAACCCAAGATCAAGTTTGGGCGCGACGCTCGCGTGGCTGAGCCACGCGTTAATGGGGATAGACGCTACCGGCGAAGGCGGTTTGTCCCCCGATTTGTCAGTGGCGGAGGCATGGACAAGTGCGCGCATGCGCTCCTCATTCGGCCCGGAGCATTGCTAGTAAGCAAAAGTTACATTGTGACGCACTACAGATGCACTGCGAGCGATCTGCGCATGCGCTGAGGTGGGGGCGGCCGTGTGGTGGGGGGAAGGTGTGCCGTGAATATTCCCATTTACGATAAGAGCAGTGGCGTCGCTCGACGTTGCTTTGGAAGCCTGTCACACAAATAAGCCCGAACATCAGCATTGTGTAGTTTAAGTGCAGCGTATGCAAAATTGAGACTGCGTCACAGGCAGAATAAAATGTGCGTCAAAAGCAGACTTCGTAAAATACGCCACGCCTGCGCAGAAGAGTCACACCATGAACTCCCGAAATGGTCTTCATACAGGCTGTCTTAGGGGCGTGTACTACCAGCAGAGTGGCGAGACACTAACTACGCAGTGATTCATGACGTTTGTCGAAGTAGCGAAGCACACCCCACTCGTTTCTGAGGAAATCTGCACACCTACGTTGCTGTACAAATTGTTTTTGCTGCGGTGAATGATTATAGTAATAATGAATTGTGCCCCAATGCTTTGTGACGGGTGGCAAGCTTTATACCACTCACGTGCTACGCAATTCACTGGGTGTGACACCTGATGCGATTCTACTCCTAAAATATAAGATCTGTTGACGCGTTTCTTCGTCATACGTCGTTTTTACATGTTCCTTTTCCAAGAAAGTTCTCATCAGATGCACTTGCACGTCCACGATATATGCTGTAAAATAACGCTAGGCAAGGTCCAGTCCAATACAGCACCCAAATTGGGTAAGTCCAGTCACTGCACGCAGAATGAGTTCTCTCATACTGATTTCCAAAGTGAGTTCACGTTTCTCTTTAAAGAGAATGATACACGTGGAGTTACAACTCGCCAAAAGGGACAAGCAACATTTTTTTTTTCGAGAGTATTTTGTGTCAGAGAATTTCATGGCTGAAAAAAGTACACGGAATTTATTTAACAAGGAGGTGCCATACTCGCACAATGTGTGCAGCACCTTCTAGTTAGTAGGACATGGGTCAGGATGAGATGCGAACCAGTTGAACCACGTGGACAAAGTCATCCGCTGTGCCCTCTTTACCAGTTTCTGTTCGTCGTCGTGGTCGAGGCACCTCAATATGACATCCGACATTTTGACAGCTCTTTGATTATTGGGTTGAAAATCGTTGTCGTTATATACCGTTGTATAATATGTCTTGTGTTTTATAGAGAGGTCGATACCTTGCAGTTATTGACACTGATAGCATTCGGTGTTATTGCTCGCTGGGTACATCTTGGTTTGCGCACATGCCACCTAGAAAGGAGACCGACTGAATTTATCCGAAGTCTACTGGTTAACTATAGACTTACTTTTGGTGTTGAAAAAAAAGGACGAGTATCAAGCTCACGATGTTATACTCGTTTGGGTTATTTAAAATTATAGTAGACACCATGCTATTATTTAGCGAAACCTATCAGCGGCCTCACGGTGTCAATCGATGTTTAAACTTTAGGTTAACCACTCAAGTGCTCTGCGCGTTAGACCTTCACAAAATCCAAGGGAGAAATTGAAACCTTTTTTTTTTATTATTCAGTACTCTCAGCCAATACAGTACCCGGAGACAACCTATGAAAGAGATTTGTGCTTTTTATGGTTAATATCCCCTGCTTTCGTTACCCGCAGCAAAACCAAAACCCTAAGCTTTATAGAGGCCTGAAAAGCGAGCATTCTCGAATTGAATAAGCCCTACGTTGTGCGCTTACACTAGTAGGTTACGACACAACCCTTATTCACCCCTTTGCACAGTTAACGAGCACCGACGATTATAGGCTTATGGCTGTGATGACTGTGAAGTGAGACTTTGTGTGTGCGTGCTCTCTCCTCTCTCTCTTTCTTTCGCCATCTTTCAATCTCCCCCCACCCCCTTTCCCCAGTGTAGGGTAGCATACCGGTCCTACTAGACCGGTTAACATCTCTGCCTTTCCTTTCCCTCCTCTTTTTTCCTTCCTTCCTACTTGTGTTGCATTCACGTGGATGCTACGAAAAATGCACATATAATATAACGAGTGTTTAGAGAGGTTCAGAAATATGAGCATCAAGCAGAGAACTGAGCTCACGAGAAAACTCAGGTCGTTCGCCTTGGTATGTTTGTGCGATAAAATGATGGTTGACAGCAGCTATATATCGCAGTAGTCCATTACATTTTAATAAATAATAATCTGGATATTATTCTTATGAGGGAGTTATAAACTATTGTGATTCATCACATATCAAAATAGAACATTATTCAGATTCTTCCTCATTTTTTTAGTGTAAAGCAGATACAGTAATCAATATAATGCCAACAGCCACTTCATGATTTTGGCTGCAAACCAGATGAACAAATGTACATTTTCAAGGCATAAAAGCTCTTGTCTCTCAATTGAGCGCTGGCATAAAATTAGAAAACTTCCGATAATATTCCTAAGCAAAAGAACATGCAGCATACTGGAACACAGTAAGAGGAAGAAAAATACGATATATTTGCCCGCACAACAACAACATAATATAAACAGTAATGATTAGTGTGCTTCACAATAAAATTACACAATCTCCAGGATGTTCAGTCCAAGATGAAGGTTTATTCTAAACCAATTCGCGGTTCTCTGGGGAAAGGTAGTGGCATCGGCAGCAGTTCGAGCGATGAGCCAATTAATAGTGACACTGATAAAGGTCTACAGTTGTATGCACTGGCTTATACTTTTGGAAGCAAGGTGTCAACGCTCAGAGTAAATGTTTCCGAGCAGATGGAATCGCAACCGGAACTGTAAAGTTCTGCGCAAAAGCTCTTATTTACCAACCACACCGTTCAACGTCGTTCTCGGCACTGAAGTTCATTTCGCTTAATAGCGTGCAGCTTAGAGGTCATGCTAGTGCGTTGATCCCTTATTTCCCCCCATGTGTTTTCCAGAGTTCTTCTGGTTGGTTGACTTACTACGTTTGGCGTCCCAGCAACCTGGGCTATGAGAGACGCCGTAGTGAAGAACTCTGTATAATATCGACCACCTAGAGTTCTTTATAGCGCACTGACATGGCGCAGTACATGTATGAGCTTATGTATGAGCACTTCGCCTCGGTCGTAATGCGAGTGTCACGGACAGGACTATGACCGCCTTTTTCGGCACAGGAGTCGAGGACCGTAATGGCTGAGTAACCGCTGCGGTGAGAGTTCTATATCGACATGATTCAGTAAATACAAACGTGTAAAGCTTCGTCAGTCACGTACTTTGGGAAGTAGGTAATTGTGCTTATTTTAACTATGGCAGCCTTAAAATCTTTTACGCCCGAAACACACCGTTACAGACCGCAACTGTGTTGTCCCCAAACATAAGCAACTGGTATTAGCTGAAATGGAAACAAACAACACGGAAACCTTTCTGTTAATAACCCATTTGAAGATTGTGACATGCGCTGTCGCTCGAATGAAATATCAGGCAAGGTCCAACATGCGGTTTTTGCGGAAACGTAGCACATGGACCCATGTGAAATTATTCACGTAAAATATGTGACGTGAGACACACTACTTTGAAGAGAAGCGGTGGTCCAAGGACGCTATTCTTATTGGCAACGAGGCAGCGTGAGGCACCGTCCAGCGAGGCAGCAGCGATCAGAAGCACGAGCCCAGCGAACTGAGCGCTGGCGACGCTGGTGGATAGAGGCGCACCTTCTTCACAATCTGCTTATAGCCAACAATCAGGGGCGTAGCCAGAAATTTTTTTTCGGGGGGGGGGCACCTCCTTGATTTCGGGGAGGGCACCTCCTTGAAATGGCCATTTTTCGCTATGTATGCCATGGCAAAAAAAAATTTCGGGGGGGGGGGCACGTGCCCGGTGTGCCACCCCCTGGCTACGCCACTGCCAACAATGCAATTGTTAAAATTCTTACTGTGACATGAACACATCCACAATGATAATGGAAGGGGTTGCCCATTCTGGAGATACTAAAAACTATGAAAGCCATTGGCGAAAGCAGCGTCTTCGAACCACGACTTACAATAATATGGTAGCATTAGGTACGCAACATAATTCACAAATCTATCCACATGAGTATTTTCCTCCTGAAAGCATTCATAACCTTTTGTCATAAAGACTTCCTTTGTGAAGATGCTTCAGCCTTATGCTTCTTACTTCAAAAACTGTTTAAAATAAGCAACTGAATAAGTCAGATGTAATTTTGCGCAAAGACAGCATGAACACACTGGCTCTTCGGACTCATCGCCTTCGTAACTGATGCCTTCTGCTGCAATCCCACAGGCAGATAAATTTAATTATTATGTATTCCCAAGCTGCTCTTTATAGCAGTGCTCACACAATGGGAGTATCACTCGAGCTTATATATAAATGACGCCATGTTGTGAAGTGGTGGCGCACATTCAGATGTCGATAGATTATCAAAATCAATTAGCTACCTATTTTTGCTATTGCTATTCTAAGACTTTCCCTTCGAGTAGTGGAATAAGTTATAGTCAAGAAAATTACCATATAGAGCAATAGGGTATTTCAGTCACGAAATTGTCAAAGCATCGACTTTTTACAGCCATGTTACTGACTCACTTATATAGTCGCTGGAAGATAAGGTTGTATTTGTAGCGGGAGCTTCCTGTATACCGTTCCTCCTGTTTTTAAAGTTCAATTTGAGCTCTGCCATTCTATAAATGGGGCTGTTGTCGACTGAACTTGAAAGCCCCTAGGTACATACAATTGAGTTCACGCCGATATGCTTTCAGCATTGGTGTTGACGCTCGTGCTGTCAGTTTCGCGATCAATTGGTGAGACTGCTACTGGAGCCGGAAATGTTGCTGATAACTGTAATATCACAAAGGTAATTCTTGTTTCTTTATATCATGGAGACGACTTAAGCGTTACAATGTGTTGCGACAAAATTCGGCAGATCCCCCTCTGCCATAAGAATCGATGTGATGCGAAGCCTGCCTAGAGAACATGACTGCGTTGTAATTTTGTTCTTGAGCCAAACATTACGAAATTACGGTAAATATATGTATAAATGTTGTACGCACATAGATATGTTGAACAGTCGCATAGTATTATACAACCAGCTGTTTCAAGTTGTGTAACGATGCCAGCTCCAACATGGGTATTGCCAGCACCAGAAGCGGTACGCTTATATGTAGCTTGCGAGACTGGTAGCCCTGAGTAGTGCTAGGTGCACCAACTTCAATGGATAGCGCTTAAAAATACACATGACGTTAACCCTGGTACAATAAGGATCCAGAGATGGCGCAACCATCGCGTGCGGTGTCTCACGCAAGACGCACGCTCCTTCGGAATTCTCCGCTTCCTCCTTCTCTGTTTATTTCCTTCTTATTCACTCTGAACTACATGCTCAGGAAGTATCAAGTGTCGTCTGGCCCTCCCGCTCGCGGGCCGTTCCCCGCCCCTGAAATCTCCACTGGCCATTCCTACCTCCATGTAGCCACACCTATCCCTGTACCCCAAGGCTTAATAAACTCAGTTAATCCCCGTTAACAAAAAAGCCCAGTGTTTTATCGGCCTCTAAAGAAAGTCATAACAAAACAAACACGACATGACGGCTGTATCATATATCGTAAGAGTACATATCTAACGTTTATAAAATTAGATAGCCAGCACTGCAACCACAATTGACGTTTCACCAACATTACGCCTGCATAGGGTCTTTCTGCGAAGCAGTTTCGAGGCCTGGCGTAGCTCTGTGGTAGATTACTTGAATGTGACGCAGAATGCTTAGGTTCGATTCCTGTTAAGACGCTGATATTAAATGCGAAGCATTTCTTAGCGAACTTCGGCGACTTTGAGCGTATCTATCTATCTATCTATCTATCTATCTATCTATCTATCTATCTATCTATCTATCTATCTATCTATCTATCTATCTATCTATCTATCTATCTATCTAGCCGCCTACGACTTTGTGCTCTCCTGGCCGTATCGTTAATGGGATATATACCAAATTTGGTAAGGCATAACATGACTGTATGACGAACATAAATGGCTGGTCATATCATGAAAATCATGAATAACTTTTCATGAAAAGTATGATTTACATGCCACGCTCATGGCGCGCTCGCGGCCGTTTCGTTAGCTTGATATACACCAAATTTGGGATTGAGTCACGTGACTGTATGGCGAACATAAATGACAGGTGGTAATATGCAAATAATGATGTGCATGTCATGTACAACATGATTTACATGCCACGCTCATGGCGCGCTGACGGCCGTTTCGCTAGCTTGATATACACCAAATTTGGTATTGCGTGACGTGACTGTATGACGAACATAAATGCCAAGTGGTAATATGGAAATCATGACATGTCATGTGCAACATGACTTGCATGCTATGCTCATGACACTCTCGTGGCCGTTTCGCTAGCTTGATATACACCAAGTTTGGTATTGAGGTACGTGACTGTATGACTAGCATAAATGACAGGTGGTAATATGAAAATCATGACCTGCATGTCATATACAACATGATTTACATGCCACGCTCATGGCGCGCTGACAGCCGTTTCGCTAGCTTGATATACACCAAATTAGGTATTGACTGACGTGACTGTATGACGAACATGATTGCCAAGCTGTAATACGGAAATCGTGACATGTCATGTGCAACATGACTTGCATGCCACGCTCATGACACTCTCGTGGCCGTTTCGCTAGCTTGATATACACCAAGTTTGGTATTGAGGTACGTGACTGTATGACTAGCATAAATGACAGGTGGTAATATGAAAATCATGACCTGCATGGCATATACAACATGATTTACATGCCACGCTCATGGCGCGCTGACAGCCGTTTCGCTAGCTTGATATACACCAAATTAGGTATTGACTGACATGACTGTATGACGAACATAATTGCCAAGTGGTAATATGGAAATCATGACATGTCATGTGCAACATGACTTGCATGCCACGCTCATGACACTCTCGTGGCCGTTTCGCTAGCTTGATATACACCAAGTTTGATATTGAGGTACGTGACTGTATGACTAGCATAAATGACAGGTGGTAATATGAAAATCATGACCTGCATGTCATATACAACATGATTTACATGCCACGCTCATGGCGCGCTGACAGCCGTTTCGCTAGCTTGATATACACCAAATTAGGTATTGACTGACGTGACTGTATGACGAACATAATTGCCAAGTGATAATACGGAAATCGTGACATGCCATGTGCAACATGACTTGCATGGCACGCTCATGACACTCTCGTGACCGTTTCGCTAGCTTGATATGCAACAAACTTCGTATTTAGGGACGTGACTGTATGACGGGCATAAATGACGTTTTAATATGGAAACCATGACATGTCATGCGCAACATGACTTGCATGCCACACTCATGGTACTCCCGTGGTCGTTTCGCTAGCTTGATATACACCAAATATGGTATTCAGCGACGTGATTGTATGACAAGGATAAATGACAAGTGGTAATATGCAAATCATGACATGTCATGTGCAACATGACTTGCATGCCACGCTCATGACACTCTTGTGGCCGTTTCGCCAGCTTGATATACACCAAATTTTAAGGTGAAAGCCTTTAATGTCTCATGCTCGCGTCCGCCCGTCCGTCCATCCGTCCCTCCAGCCGTGCCCTGGCACAGTGCCAGGTGGGCGCCGGGGCGCGCAAACGGACGCCGGTCGCGTTGGACTCTACAGCGCTCGCGCTTTGCTTGCGTAACGTCGCATTGCCCAGCGTCTCTAATCATGCAAGGAGGGAGACGCGCGCATCACGTTTCATTCTGACCGACCCCGTCTCAGTGGGCACAGGCGTTCGAGGAACACACTTTGGAATTGACAAATCGTCCGTCAATTTAAACGCTGGAACGCGGATGGCGTCTGCACGATGCGCAGAGCGCGAGAATACGAACGCATGCGAAATGGAGGCAGATTGGTCTCGCGTCTCGCTGTGATTTGAGGTAAAAAATTAAGCGAACATAAGTGGCAGGTGGTAACATGTAAATCTTGGCATCTACAATGCCACTTACATGCCACGCTCGTGGTGCGCTTGCGTCCAATTCGCAAGATTGATATACACCAAAATTTGTATTTCGCGACGTGACTGTTTGACGAACACAAATGACAGGTCCTATCATGTAAATAATGACCTGCATATTATGTACAGCATGATTTGTTCCTTGCTGGCTGCTTCGCATCACATCGATTCCCACGGTGCGTGGGATCTGCCGGTTTTTTATTCCTTGCATTCCTCTGGTCAACGCTCCTATTTAAATTGCCAATGTATGTTCTTGCCGTTACTGGGTAGATATAAACTGTCCATCACCTGGGGCGCATACCCGCATGCCGCGGCCCGTGGTATACGGGTATGTGCCACACGTGTCTGGAGGAAAGGGTTTCACGACATACGCGACGAGATTCTCACGTTATTTATGTCATGACCAGCCACACATATTCATCGAACCCTCCTACCCTCCCATACTAATATTGGTTAAGAAGGCGATCAAGAGTGCACCCAGACGTAGGCGCCTAGATAGATAGATAGATAGATAGATAGATAGATAGATAGATAGATAGATAGATAGATAGATAGATAGATAGATAGATAGATAGATAGATAGATACTTATAAGCGCTCAAGGTGCCTGCGGTTCGCTAAGAAATGCTTCACATTTAATAACCACGGTATAGAACATTTTGCACCAAAGCCGTGCGGCCCCACTCCTTCCAGTTCATCAGCGACATTTTGCAATGACGACGGCGCTATAACTTTTATTTTAACATATTGCTGTAGCCTCCAAATGTAGTATACAATAATTAATTCAGACTGATATTCTTTTTTTCTATAGGTACCCAAAAATAGCGTTATTTCACGTACTGCACGTGTGGCATAAAGTGGTAATTTAGGAATATTCCCGAACAACCGCTTACGACTACTAGCTTGAACTTAAATAGTGAGATACATGCAGTGTCTTAAATGCGAAGCATTTCTTAGCGAACTTCGGCGAGTTTGGGCGTGTCTATCTATCTATCTAGCTAGCTATCTATCTAGCTATCTATCTATCTAGCCGCCTACGACTTTGTGCTCTCCTGGCCGTATCGTTAATGGGATTTATACCAAATTTGGTATGGCATAACATGACTGTATGACGAACAGAAATGGCTGGTCATATCAGGAAGATCATGAACAACTTGTCATGAAAACTATGATTTACATTCTACGCTCATGGCGCGCTCGCGGCCGTTTCGTTAGCTTGATATACACCAAATTTGGGATTGAGTGACATGACTGTATGACGAACATAAATGACAAGTGGTAGTATGGAAATCATGACATGTCATGAGCGACATGACTTGCATTCCACGCTCATGGCACGATCGTGGCCGTTTCGTTGGCTTGATATACACCAAAATTGGTATTGAGTGACATGACTCTATGACGAACATAAATGACAAGTGGTAATATGGAAATCATGACTTGTCATGTGCGACATGACTTGCATGCCACGCTCATGGCGCGCTCGCGGCCGTTTTGTTAGCTTGAGATACACCAAATTTGGTATTGAATGACATGACTGTATGACGAACATAAATGACAAGTGGTAATATGGAAATTATGACTTCGTGAGCGACATGACTTGCATTTCACGCTCATGGCGCGCTCGCGGCCGTTTCGTTAGCTTGATATACACCAAATTTGGTATTGAGTGACATGACTGTATGACGAACGCAAATGACAAGTGGTAATATGGAAATCATGACTTGTCATGTGCTACATCACTTGCATGCCACACTCATGGCACGCTCGCGGCCGTTTCGTTAGCATGATATACACCAAAGTTGGTATTGAGTATAATGCCTGTATGACGAACATAAGTGGCAGGTGGTAACACGAAAATCTTGGCATGCATGTCATCTGCAATGCCATTTACATGCCACGCTCATGGTGCGCTTGCGTCCCGTTCGCTAGCTTGACATACACCAAAATTGGTATATCGCGACGTGACTGTATGACGAGCACAAATGACAGGTCGTAACATATAAAACACGACATGCAAATTATGTAATACATGATTTGCTCCTTCCTGGCTGCTTCGCATTACATCGATTCCCACAGTGAGTGGGATCTGCCTGCTTTTTTTATCTACGCATACCAATTAATATCTGTACCTTCCAGCTAGATTTCACTTTTCGGTCACGCAGTAAGATTCCAAAGATGCTATACGAAGCAGTTGGAAGTCACGGATTAATCATCCCACCCCCTTGCTTTCATTAACGTGCAACTGAATCTATGTGTAGGGATATTTTAGGATTTCGTTTTATCTAAATGCGGCTGCCGCGACCGAGAATTGAGACTGTGTCCCCCCATTTTAGCAGAACTTCAAGGGGTGTTCTAATGAAAAGGTACGAAACGACACTGTGGGTATAAATGAAGACTTTATTCAAAGTATACATCATGTGCCTGATCAAAACGACCCCATTCATGAACGTGCGGAAGGATCCCTTGTTCCCAAAATTCCTGTGGCCGTGATGAGACCCAGTACTTCGCAGCGTCCTTGAGTTCGCCGTCCAAGTTGAAGCGCATCTCATTCAGGCGTTTTTAAGATGCGAAGCATCTTATGCTCGGGGCTCTGTCCGTCCCTCCCCCGTCCCGCGTCCCGCGTCCGGCCACTTTCATGAAGTAGGGAAGCACGCATTAGGTGAACCAGAACACTGTAGTATTATGAAGGCCGTCAACCCTATCACAGTCATGAGAGTCATGGCCGAGAGCACAGAGAGGCTGCTTAGCAATGGCTAGGCAGGTGGTGTCTGTCGCCCAGGTTGACCCCATTCCTTGATCTTGCTTGCATGTGTTTGGAGGGGGGCTTAGTCCGTCCCACACCACCACAACGTATGCACGTCCCCTCCCCCTATCCTCTGCTACGCTCACCCCCTTTCTCTACTCTAGGAATCATCCACTCAACGGAGCGGCTCCGGAGTCCCACAGCACATGGGCGTCCTCTCCCCCTCTCTACTCTAGGTATCCTCTACGGAGCGGCTCCGGCGTCCCACATCCCCACAGCGCATGCGTGTCCTCTCCTCTAGGAATCCTCTACTCTACGGAGCGGCTCCCGCGTCCCACACCCCCACAGTGCATGCACGTCCCCTCTCTCTCCTTTCCTACGGTCCCCCCCGTTCTCTCCTCTAGGAATCCTCTACGGAGCGGCGCGCACGATAGGTGGTGTGACAGCTGCATACCCCGCTGGGGGGTGCCACGGTATACGTCAGTATAAAAATGACGGAGCGCGCGCGCCTCAGTCTCTCTCAGTCTAGCTTGAGCGGATGTGCGTCCGCTCAAGCTAATTATCTCCCCGCTACTTCGCATCCACACATGGTTCCCTTTAGCGGGAGATGGGGAGTTTTTTTCACGAGACCAAAGACATGGAAATCCCAGGCGGTGAATGGTGGGCGGTTTAACACCTTCCGCAGTCAGGAATCGGATAACGCCTCACTCCTCAATGGTCGAATTTTGTAATGGGAACGTTCTCCCGTCCTCACACGCACTGCCGCGTCAATTGGACGGCGCTCTCTATGAGAGCCTCTGCTCTCTCCTGGGCATGCGGGCGCCTCCGAGTGCTGCGATCCACGGCGAATACTCCAATAGCATCGCTAGACGTCTCGCTACGTTCTCCCATAGCGGGATAGGTATCTACGTTAACGGTCATGCTGTTACGACGTTTCGTACCTTTCATTTGAACACCCCTTGTACGTCTTAGCTGCTAAGCTTCCTCGTCTGGTTACCAAAAAACATCCCCAAATCAATTTACACTGCCTCTAATGGCGGCACCTACGATATAACGGAGGTGCACCCTCAGCCGAAGGTCGCGGGATCATATCCCTCATAATCGCATCGTGGTTTTGAGATGTGAAACTACGGCAATTATTGAGTTGCCCCCTGAAAGGCGCTCGCAGACTTTCCCATGGTATGGAAGGCAGGCCGCGATTTTTGTGAGTCCTATCTCGTTTACAAGTTGAATTCCATTATGTTGGATACTACTGAAAGCGTTGGCAGCCGTAAATGCTTACCTAATGATTTCAAGATAGGCGTCATGAGGATGTTGCTTTCTACTTTCATGCAATCAGTTTTGTCGAACCAATAAGATTTAATGTACTGATTCACTTACTTTTTACAGTAATATTTCATTTTTTTATTTAGTTATTTATTTCTTTTTCTAAAGTATTTCAATTTATACAGCAATGAATTGGGGGGGGGGGATGCGCCACTGTCGCAATTCATTGCGAGTACATTACCCCGGTGCTTGCAATGGGCATGTAGGGTGGCTTCACAAAAGTATCCCCGTGAGGTAGGAGCGGCACCGTCTTTCACACCGCGAATGTTTACAATACTACGCAGGATTCTTGCACAAGCGGCCTCCTGGAAATGATATGTGCGCATTGTAAGTCGAGAAACTGCCGTTGCAATGATGTAACAGAGAGTGCACTGTCGTGTCGGGCTCCTGTGGCGACGGAAGTGATTTGTATGTTTCCTAAAAACTTCCATCCTATCCCTATCTACTACTTTGAAAGATGGGAGTGGCGCTTCCTTTGGCACCGTGAGAGTCTGCAATGTTGTTCATCACAGGTCCACACCCGGCCTCCTTGTACCCATAACCCTTGTGCATCTACAAGGTGTCCGTGTAACTGCGTACAAAGTGTGCCCTGTCATGGCATGACTAATTGACAACCACTCCTGATACCCAAAGAGCATCCGGAACTACCATCTCATACATTTTCTTCACCTCGACAAGAAGGGTGTTCTTCAAACGAATCAGCTGTGATGAAGGCTGCTCCCCCCCCGCCGCACCTTTCGTATACAAATTGTGTTGTTTTGTAGATGTATTTCGATTTTGCTATATATATTGTCACAAAAAACTGAGTTTTCCTGAAGTGTTCCATTCCATATTGACGCCGTTGCGACGGGTGATGTTGGCCGCAGTGCACCGACTGGCCCTACTTGCGCACGAGCTTCGACCGAGCGGCAAACACGCGTGAAGAAGAGAAAGACGGCGTTCGAAGGAGTGGCTCACGCGAACTAACGACTTTTAAGGCGAAAGCCTTTAATGTCTCATGCTCACGTCCGTCCGGTGTCCGTCCGTCCGGTGTCCATCCGTCCGGTGTCCGTCCGGCGGTAGTGCTGGTGGTGTGCGTCCTCACCACCCTTACTGCACATGCGCAAACCCTCCCCACGCACCTCCTCTGCTGTGCTTCCCCTCTCTTTCCTCTAGGTATCCCTCCCGCCCGCGGCGTTTACACACTCATTGCGCATGCGCGTCCCCTCCCCACTCTCTCCTCTAGGCATCCCTCCCGCGGCGCTAACACCCCCCATTGCGCATGCGCGTCCCCTGCCCCTCCCTCTCCTACGCTTCCCCCTCTCTCTCCTCTAGGCATCCCTCCCCGCGGCGTCTACACCGTCACTGCGCATGCGCGTCCCCCTCCCCCCATCTCTCTCCTCTAGGCATCCCCCCCCCGCTGCAACCACACCCCCAATGCCCATGCGCGTCCCCTCCCCCCCTCGCTCCTCTCCTACGCTCCCCCTCTCTCGCCACGCAACGCCGACGCAGGCAGCGTCTGCTAGCGAGTTTCTTGGTTGAAAAAACCGACTGCTCGCGCTGCCCAACCGTTCACTGGCCACCCCGTATATATGGCAATGGATCTTGACCTGCAAGGTGGTGCCGGTGGGAGATTTGTCCTGTGCGTTGCCGAACGATGAAAAATTCGCAGCGTGCGCGTTAACTAAAAGCGAACTGCGGGTCTCTGTGTCCAGTCCGAGTATTCTGTCTCTCATTGCCCAGCAGCGATAGGGATGTTCCAGTAGGAAACAACCGTCCATCACTGCGTGCTTTGCGCCCCCAGGTTTCTCTCCTGTGCAACGCTGCGATGAGCGCCAGCGTCAACGCCACCGCCAGTGTAAGCGTTAGCGCCCGCTGCTTCGCATCTACACATGGTTCCTTTTAGCGGTGGATGGTGTAATCTTTCAGGCGAAAGTCTTTAATGTCTCATGCTCACGTCCGTCCGGTGTCCGTCCGACCTTCGTCCGGCGTCCGTCCGTCCGTCTGTCTGTCTGTCTGTCTGTCTGTCTGTTCGTCCGTCCGTCCGTCCGTCCGTCCATCCATCCGTCTGTCCGTCCGTCCGTTCATCCGTCCATGTCCGTCCGTCCGTCCATCCGAGCTCTGGCACTGAGCCAGGTGGCCGCCGGGATGCGCAGACGGACGCCGGTCGCGTCGGACTCTATAGCGCTCGCGCTTTGCTTGCATAGCGTCGCTGTGACCAGAGTTTGCAATCATTCTGACCGACGCCGTCTCAATGGACCCAGGCGTTCACGGAATACACTTTCCAATTTACAAAGGGTCCGTCAACTTAAGAGCTGGAACGCGGATGGCGTTTACACGATGCGCAAAGCGCGAGAAAATACTAACGCATGCGAACGGAGGAAGATGAGTCTCGCGTCTCGCTGCGATTCGCGGTAAAAAATTAAAGAAGAAAACACGCACCCATTAGGTTTGTGTCTTATGCCACTGAGAGTGTAAAAGAAAAAAGACATGGCATAATCAGTGGAATGGCCACACGCTTCCGCCGAACACACTTTGGAATGTACAAAGTGTCCTTCAATTTCTGGTTCTTTCAGAACTGCTGTGTTTCTCTGGCTTTGGGCACAAGTTCGCCCCTTAATAAATACTGTAAATAGGCTAACCTTGTAGTGAGATTGTTACAATATATATATATATGATCTGAAGAGAAGGGTAAACGTAGGGAATCGGGTTTTATTAACGTTACGGCCTACCACTGAAGAAGGCTACCGCACCAGCCGAAACGTTAATAAAAGCGCATTTCGTACATGCGTACTTCTCTTCAAGCATCTATCGCAGTGGACCCATCGATCTTCTTAACCAAACATATATATATGCTCTGGATACATATGCAGGGTGAAGCTTCTAGATTTTTTCATGTGCTCTTATTCCAGTTTTATTCCACAAACGACGCATCGTGGACTTATAACACAACGAAGCGTACAAGTTATATCTGCGTCAGGGACGTGACTCACAACATCACCGATGTCAACGTCACATATACAAGATATTCGACACTACGTGGCAGGTATGGATTTTTCATACATTTTATTTCAAATTTATCAGCAGCTAACGAATCTCAACTCCTTCTTTAGCCCACGTCATTCACTACTGAGGGGAGTATTTGTACAAAACAAGACACAAGGCAGCCGCATGGCGAAGGACCTCTATAATGCTATGGATGTCTTCGACGAGGGTAAGTAAACAAAACTCCTATCGTGCTTATTTCTTATATGTAGTTGTCTTCAACGTGATATAATCGAAGAACTTACTAATATATTGCTGAACAGTTGGTTTGTATTATGATTTGTCAAGCAATGCATAAAGTCCTCACTGCAATGTGATGAGAAGACCTTTAATATTTAGAATTTTATTGTAATTACATGGACACTCTCGACGTGTTTTCGCCTTCGCCGTCATGTTGTTTTTTTATCAATTGGAAATTGATGACATGGCCCTCCGCATCGCATGTTCCACCGGTGAGTAAACGTGTGCGAGCAGGGGCGACGAATGGTGCTGAAGCCGAGATGAAACGACCCGGCCATCTACATCGTAGGGAGGGCTATTGGGATAACATCAACCCGATTGCGAGGCCTGCCAGCGATTGTTCCTCAAACATTGAGGAAACGCGCTGGCCGATCTTCCTAGGGTAAAGGAGGGAACACTGTGAACTTTGCTTATAAAGGCGCGGTCGTAGTCGCTGGTGCGCGCGCTATCTCGGCAGCATAAGGAAATGGCTTGTATGCGCATCCACGTGCTGGGCTCCCATAGCTTTGCGTTGTGATAGCAGACTGCACGAAAACCGCTTCTTTCTTTGGATCAGCTGTATTCCTTCAAACCCGCGTTTTACAGCGGAGCAGTTACAGACGAGCTCAAATGGGTGAAGTATCGTCCAGCAGACAAGATTAAATGACTCGAAGAAGACAACCCGTAAGAGCTTATAAAAACGCACACGCGCGAAGCGATTCCCGTGTGTGTTTGTGTCTCTATGTTATCTCGTGTTGTCTTCGAGCAGTTTAAACTTCTCTGCTGAATATATTGACCAGCTAGCCCAATAAAATGCAATGCTGAAGTATCGTAGGAAACCTTGCGAAGGAGGTTGAGGAGAAGAGAAGGGAGTAAAGCTACCGAGCGAAGCATGCAATACCTATCCCTCAAGAGGAAGGTATATAACAGCTGCATGTTACCGGTACTTACCTACGGAGCAGAAACCTGGAGGCTTACAAAGAGGTTTCAACTTAAATTGAAGACGACGCAGCGAGCGATGGAAAGGAAAATGATAGGTGTAACCTTAAGAGAGGGGAAGAGAGAAGAGTCGGTCAGGGAACAAACGGTGGTTAAGGATATCATAGTTGAATTCAAAACGAAATGGACCTGGGCTGGGCACGTAGCACGTAGGCAGGACAACCGCTGGTCATTACGGGTAACTGGCTGCATTCCGAGAGAACGCAAACGCGTGAGGGGGGAGACAGAAAATTAAGTGGGCAGACGAGGTTAAGTAGTTTGCAGGTATAACGTGGCAGCAGAAAGCACAGGACCGGGTTGAGTGGTGAAACATGGGGGAGGCCTTTGCCCTGCAATGGGCGTAGTCAGGCTGATTATGATGACCTAGAGAATGAGGGTGAGGAGGAGGGAAGAGGGGCAGAAATATAGCACATTGTAGTATAGCAAAGGGTGGAGAAGGGAAGTGATGGTGAGATGATGGAAATTAGGACAGAGGCTAAAGAATAGCATAATCCTGTTCACTATACTATAACACCAGGTGGGAAAGGGAATGAGTGAGAGTAGGAGCGAGGCTGTAGCATAGTACAGAGGACGCGAGTGGACTATCGAGGTGATTTGGAGGTTGGAGGCATGCAGATTGTCAAGTGGAAAACAGGTTCCTTCAGTGCTAAACCATGTCCATGTTGGCCTAGATATGCACCTCTTTGCATATCATCGCTGAGACTTCCCCTGGGCATAGATAGCGCGCACGCACTTCGCGTGCGCCGAGTAAAAACGAAAACGAAGCAAGGTTGCCGCAGCTGTTGAAGCTTAAATCACCAACGATGCGATTGTGGATGGTAACCATGGATTTCTGAGGACCCGCGGCCAGTGCAGTTGCCCGCGAACGCTGTTTTCACTCCTTTGCGTCGCATATTTGCGGCGCATTACGCTGGCGTACTCCGAGGATCGGGCAAATTCCCCAGGTTGCGAGGAAATATGACTTAATAAAGAAGAGCTTTACGTCATTAAACCATGCATGTGCTTCCCGAGGAGAGAACACATCCGAATTATCCGATTTTTTTAATTAACGAGGCTCTATAGTGACGCGCTACTCGTGCCCCAAAGAAATCAACATCAGCGCACCGCAGCGTGCACTGCATCGTGCAGGAGCGTCGGCGGGACGTTACAAGGGAATGTAATCTACCCTGGAGGTCATTATATAGTCGATGCGGCTTGTAAGCCCGCTATGCGCACACAATCATAGAATTTACACAAATACGTCCGTACACCTCTCGTAATACTCGGCTCAAGGCGAAAAAAAAAATGCGCCATAGGCACCAGTGGCGTAGCCGGGGGTGGCACACCGGGCACGTGCCCCCCCCCGAAATTTTTTTTCGCCGTGGCATACATAGCGAAAAATGGCCACTTCAAGGAGGTGCCCTCCCCGAAATCATGGAGGTGCCCCCCCCCGAAAAAAATTTCTGGCTACGCCCCTGATAGGCACCTCCTCGCTCACTGCTTCGCGTCAAATCCACACCATGGTGCTTGGGATCTGTCAGAATTTTCGCGTTACCTGAATATGTAAACCATTTATTCTTGCCTTTCCCTTTAGGGGGGAGCCTCAAAAACAAATATTTCGCGAAATATTCATTAGAAAGCTCACTGACATTGCGATCTTTCACTATTTTTATAGATGGAGAGCTGTGGTGGAGAGAGATACTTGAATATGCAACCGACGATTGCAGCTGTGGTGTGTTTAGTGTTATAATTCAAACACGCAGTACGTATGGCTTTTATATGCTTTGCGAAAGACAAATGGCACGAAATGAGCATGTGTGCACAAGTGTTGAAGAATGGGCGAGTTGTTCGTCGTACTTGAACAGGTATATCGCATTACGGGAAAGAAGAAACGGCCGAGCAGACCGACATTGCGCTCTGTCCTCTTGTGTCCGACTGCCAGGTCGTTTCTCCTTTCCTATAGTGCGCTATACCAGTTCGAGCATGTCTGCTTGGTGTTTCTAGTTCGTTCAAATCTTGTATGTACGTTGTAGAACGCGGATGCGTCAAGTAGTTATAGTATTCACTACTCCATGAGCTCCTGTGTACCCTGGAAACACCGTTAAGATAAAGAAAGATAGCTGCGACATCCATTCTCAAGAGAACACCCTCGCTTAGAGCTGTGCTGAAGATTCTCGATTCTGGCGTTCCATCCTGGTGCTTCGCTGAGGAAATGCAAATATGCAAGGCCGCTGAAAGGCCGTGAACATATTTTATGAAAGACGGTGGACTGATTTTCCTAGAAAACACGGGTCACGCTGCATACAAAGTGTCTCTTGACAGTCAGTGCACTAGGAACTCCAGAATCCATAAGCGCGCTCACGTCGAAGACTTGAAAAAAGTTACGGCAGCTTCGTACAAGGGGTATCAAGCCTGAAGGAAGCGCGGAGTTGGTTGGCCTTCCTTGTTTGGCGATATTTTCCTTTCCTTCTGCTTTTGCTTTCTCTTTCTCTGTGTTCCTCTATCTCTTTTTTGTATGTTTCTTTCAGTTTCTCCATTTCTCTATCTATTTATTTCTCATTCTTTCTGTCTTTATTTCTCCTTCTTCCCTTTTTTCTCCGTCTGCCTTTGCTTCCCTATATATTTTCTTTTTTGTTTCTTTAGTGCTCTCTGTTTTTTATCCAGTTTTTGTGTCTTTCTTCCTCTCTGGTTCAATGTCTTTGTCTTTCTCTTTCTTTCTCTTTCATTCTTTCTGTTTATTTCTCTCTTTCTTTCTCCTTCTCTCTTTATTTCTATTTTTTATATCTCTCTCTTTTTATGTTCCTCTGTCTTTCTATCGTTTTATGTTGTTATTCC
Source organism: Rhipicephalus appendiculatus (assembly GCA_030522465.1). Classification (NCBI taxonomy): domain Eukaryota; kingdom Metazoa; phylum Arthropoda; class Arachnida; order Ixodida; family Ixodidae; genus Rhipicephalus; species Rhipicephalus appendiculatus. Next base: position 77,269 of record JALIZH010025772.1, on the reverse strand, counting down.
CGTTATGTCTGTATTTTTTCTCTTTCACTTTCTTTCAATCGCTCTATTGTTCTCTCTCTCTATTTTCAGTTTCTCTTTGTTTCGATGCATTTCTTTCTCCCTCTTTCTTTCACATGTATGACGTGGTACACTTCGCCAAGCAGAGAGAGAGAGAAAGAGAAGAGGAAGGCAGGGAGGTTAACCAGAAGGTAGTATCCGGTATGCTACCCTGCACTGGGGTTGGGGAATAGGGGGGTTGAAAGAGAGAGAAAGAAAAACAGAGCATTTTAAACAATTGTCATTTATCAGTTTGCAAATGCGAATGTTACATGTGCAGAGATAACATTGGAATAAGTACAACATATAAGGCGAGGCGTGCATATCTATAGAAAGGTAAAGAATTTCATTCACAAAAAAAGAAAAAGTACTCCGCGATAAACGAACCTCCCTTGTCAAAGTCCGGTCAAGCAGAATTTTCGTGTAACGCTCGCACCTGCTGTACACGGTAGGGGAACGGGGGGGGGGGGGGGGGGGGTTGGCTTGCCCAATTCCTGTGGCGAACACCCACTTGTTGTGTATAGCGCGATGGAGCACAAGCTACGAATGCTTAAAGAGCTTGGCTGTTAAAGGGCCCCTAAACCACCTTTGCATTTACGAACATTCGAGTTATTGTCTCCCGGTGTTCGCGTCTTTACGGTACAATTCGCGGCGCCTACTGTATGTCCACGCGACGTCAGGATGAAATAAGCTCTGGATTGGTCGACATACGAGAGACATCTGTTGTGAACTGACGAGGGTAGCGATGCGGGCTTGTTGGTGTGTCATGCTTCTTGGATGTGGGCACATTAACATGACAAAGCTGGAAATTGCCCTGTCATAACATGGCTGTTTCCAGCCCTGTCGTGTTTTGTTTGTGTTGTTGGTTTTTTTCCTTGTTTTCTGCAAGTAGTCACGTAACCGTCGTGTGCAAAACAGGTATATTAGTAGGCTTGGTGATTGAAATCAACTTTTTGTTGTCAGAAGCGCCAGTGTGTGTGTACTTTCTTCCCTTCGTCCTTGTCTTTTCGCGCCCACATCCAAGAAGTGTGAACGGTCGGCTACCCTGCTTTGCCGTGCAGTCGCATGCCCGGTCTGCCTTGTCTCGCATGGCTATCATATGCGCTAAACTGATTTCAATTCGTTTTCGGCGGTTGAGAGTGCGCGAGCGAAGATAGCAGCATCTAGTCGAAATGCGCGAAATCCTGACTGGCTCAACGCTTAGTGCTTACATGCCACATGTTGTATGAAAAAAAGAGTGGCGATGTTGAGATAGCGCTTTAGGAAGGGTAGGGAACGCAAACTACTGCTTCGCCTTGGAACTCGGTGTGGTTTAGGGGCCCTTTAAAGTTGCACGGGGATCGGCTTACTGTCCGTTGTCTACAAGCTACTTACAAAGGTAACTGATGATGCAGTTAGGATCACCTTGAATAAAATCAACCAAAGAACCAAGCAGGATTGCGTATGACCTACTCGGCAACAGACCATATTCACACTGTCAATCAGGTTAGAGAAATGTGCGGGATACAACCAACCCATTCATGTAAATTTCGTGATAATTTGTAAATTTCGTACAACACTAATAAAAAATAATTTCGATTACTCCGCCATGAGAATCGGTATGACAGAAAAGTGAACCACGTATTCACAATAGTACAGTTGACGTTTTATTCTACATTGAAGTATGAGAGCATGCACGGTGTCTATTGGTGTTTGGCAGCAATACAACGTTCGATGTGGATGTACTTCGGAGTGCTGCGAACGGAATTGTGTCCGACCTCACGCATGTTTAGCTAATTTATGGACAAGATTAAGCCAAACTGCGCTAGGTGTATGGAACAGCGGTGTACACTCCCACACGTGCTCTGGCAATGTTCGGCACTGCATGACGCCTCAGTCAACTCAGCTGAGACCTGGCGATCGGCTATGACCAGCTCGGACTATGACGCCCGATTTCTGGCTGTTCACAGGGTCCACAGCTTAATGGCGGGTCTCACCCTGTCCGTCCCCACGTCGATGCGGCCAGCAGCCGACCCTCTTCCTTGAGGCGCATCGGCTCCTTAGGTCCTTAAAGGGACCATGACACCAAATTTTCTTTCATAGTCTGTGTTGCGTGAGTTCATCCTCCAGCGCTCACAAACAAGCTAGCTAAATTTTAGCACACTCGGTCGGGCACTTAACTTATATTTGAATACTTTATAAACACGTCAGTGGCCTGTGAGTCCGGCAACACTGGTGCCCTCGCGAACCATACGCATCTGCTACCTGCTAAAGACATTGTTTCGAGCTCAGCTGCACGTACAACTGAGCTATTTCGGGTTTCTTCGGCATGACATTGAAATTCAGCGATTTGCAGCGGCTCATACTTTGGTAGCAGACGACGGCTCCACTCCATGCAGCACATGACGTGACACACGCCATGGCAAGATGGCCGTCCCCGGCGGCGAGGGAGGTTTATTACCGGCGTCTTCTTTGGCCTATTCTGCACTCAGACATTACTTTAAAGTCAAGTTTTTTTTTGTGTGTATATATATATATATATATATATATATATATATATATATATATATATATATATATATATATATATATACATTTTACTCTTAATTTTCGCGGAAAATTGTACATTATCGAGCGTATGTGTCACGGCGCCTTTACTGAAGGGATTTGACTGACTGACTGATCAACATTGACGTCTGCAGGCACATCCCCGTTTCAAACACTAACGCCAATGGTCATGATTTAACCCTTGCGGTAGCTGAAGTAGTTAACATACGCTGCGCTAAGCACATGCTGAATCCCGCGCAAAGATGACATCACAAGCGCATACTGGTTTTCAATATGCACTCATTCAAAGCGTCGTCATATGAGTATATAACAGCCAAGGTGTACGCCTTTCAGTAACAGAGTAACCTACGCCTGTGCCCATGCGTATATTACACAGCTCTTCAGTAACGTGATATGTCGAGTACGTAGCTTGAACCGTGAACGCGGGAGGGCGGTCCGCTTCCCACTACTGTGTCCCTCGATGCACCGAAAGCTGAAACTACCCAATTCCTCCCTATCCGCGCTCGTTAGTGACATGATGCAGTACTTGACGTTACCGATCCCAGGTGGTGACACCGCTTCCCGTGAACCAAGGTCACTGTGAAACGGGGGGTTTGGGAAATGGGGCGCGTTCATGAAGCCTCATGCATCAGCGTCGGTAGCACCCGGAACCTGTCGTCGTGGACCGAAAGGTCATGGTTTCGACACCCAAGTCACCCAAGTCAACGAGACATTTTCTCCTAGTTTTTGTTTGTTATCTATTCATCGGCATTTTACTCACGTCACATACGGGTTAGAAATGTTGTCAGTAAAGTATTTGTAGATCTCGGCACAAAACACTTTTGAGTTAATAGTATGATTATTAACTCGTGTACGTGTAATGAACGTGTAACGCAAACGTTTTAAATAAATGCGAAGCATTTCTTTACGTACTGTAGGCACTGTTAGCGTTTCTATCTATCTATCTATCTATCTATCTATCTATCTATCTATCTATCTATCTATCTATCTATCTATCTATCTATCTATCTATCTATCTATCTATCTGTCTATCTATCTATCTATCTATCTATCTATCTATCTATCTATCTATCTATCTATCTATCTATCTATCTATCTATCTATCTATCTAGCCGCCTACGTCTGGGTGCTCTCGCGATCGCCCCTTTAATTTGGGGTAGACTAAAATTAGTACGTGAAAGTAAGATGGTTTGACGAGTATGACTCGCTGGTCGTGACATGAATATTGTGACAATCCCGTCGCCTACGTCGTCAAACCCTTTCGGGAAAACCCTGTGGCACGTACCACGGGTGGTATGTGCCGCAGGTATGCGGGTATGTGCCACAGGTGATTGATAGTTTATACTACACAGGAACGTCGAGAACAAACATTGGTACTTTTAACGCGAGAGGGTTAAAAGCTGACATCAGCAGGGTTGACCGGACGAATGCAAATAATAAATGTCAGGGTCCCAACACGAATGGAATCCAAGTCCTCCGTGGCAATCAAGCATTCTATCCCAGAGCCACGCCAGGTCTCGGAACTGCTTTTCGAATAGACCCTAATGTTCATGAAACGTCAATTGTCGTTGCAGTGCTGGCTATAAAATTTTACAAGCATTACATATGTACTCCGATGAAACAGCCGTCACGCCGGGTTAACGTCAATTGTAGTAAAGCCCCCGCAGGGGCATCTGCGCAAGCAGGCGTTTCGTGTGTGGCGACACCACGGACCCGAACTAACGGGGGGGGTTTCAACTCTCTCCCACGCTTAGCCCTTTCCTGCCCGAGAAAAATATAATAGAAAAATTGCTTACTTGCTCAAAAAATTATTGATGTTTTCTCTATTGTAAGTAAGTTTTCAAAGGTTAAACTGTAAGAATTGGAGTTTTTGCCCCAGAAAACAGACCCACACATATGTGCGGGCTGGGCTTTTATTCGTGTGATTCACTGCAGCGAGGAATACACTCATAACGGCTAAGACAAAGCAAGAAATGCGTGGTCAGCGCTGCGAATGCAACATTTTAGAGTATTGTGAGTCACTTGTGAGGCACAGGTATAAGTTGCACTTCACACTACGCGTCCTTGAACAAGAGGCTACACCTGACAGCCTGCAGTGATCTGCAGATGTCAAGCCGTATACTGATCGCCAGTGGTACAGCTGAGTATAATCGCTTGTCTATGCCGGGTGCCTTTTACACTGCAGAAAAGTTGTCTAAGGATTGATCTTGCGACACACCTTTCTTTCCGCTTTCAATTCTTGGGCGCCTGGTGACGAGCACAGTTTTTCAGAGATGAAATGCAGCCCATGATCAGGTCCATACCTAAAGCTGCTTAATATTTTGCAGAGTTCCTTGCAAGTTTTTCTACGTCTACAACTAGGACACACTGCCGTTTTGTCAGCAATAACTTCAACGATCGTTGCATTAAATTAGTATGAGAAAGTCGGGTGTCTCACCACACATTCGGCTTTGCAGCCGAATGTCTCTTTTTCCAAAAGACATCAATTTTACTGAAACTGACAGGATAGGGTGACTGGTCACCTGACCCAGTTATTACAGAGGCGACTGATAGAAACCTCGCCTTCCATACTCCAGTTTTCATCACTAAGTTGGCTCGAACCACAAATATGAATCTCTGTCAATTCGTCAACGTGGTCTCTACCCAATTCCGACGCAAGACATCAGGAGGCTCATTATCTCTTCTATGTCTTTATTCTCTGGTTTGAAAATCTCGGCATGTGAAAACAAAAGAAAATTCAGCGCCCACAGAAGCTTGTTCCCGAAATTAGATAATTTCAGCAATTTTAACCCTCAATGTTATTTATTATCCTTAGAATTTGACTGGCGGTACTGAAACTCTATATGATAGGCAATGTAAAATCTAATTCTTTGAAATGGAATGGATGTTGTCACAACACATTCACAAAATTAATATTTTCTGCGTAAATGGTGATCACAATTCACACACATCACTTCGCATCGCTAACTTCAGATATGAGAAAACATCAGGAAACACCAACCAAAGAAGTGCCAATAAGATGCCAAGAAAGCTATTCGCAATAAAAAAAACAATGTGCAGCCGCAACCGCGCGCGAAAGAGTCAACCTGCGCCGCCCTGCCGTGCACTTGACGAAGACTAAAGCCCAGCCCGCACAAACGTGCGGGTGACTTTTTCACGCGTGAGTACACAGCGTGTATGGTAAGAACGCGTGAATTTTCTAGCGAAGCATGTTTTTCTAAGTCTTAATATTGTTTTCATATGCATACACTCCCGAAAAAAATGTATAACAAGAAGGAGCGTTGATTTACACGTCTGAGGTAGCTGCTGTCGGCGCACGTGCTCAGACGGCATTTTTTGTGGAAGATTACTCGCCCTCTGGTGTAGAAATTATTGAACTACTGAAACAGATATGTTCCCGTAAACATTGACTTCAGCGGCACAGAGCTATGAAACCGAAACTGAAACAGGTGCCGTTTCGTGAGCGTGTTTATTGACCCGCACATTTGTGCGGGTCAGGCCGTAAAGGGTTAGCCGTGCGTGTTGTAGCCGTTTCCGGGGAAAAGGGGATCCTGGGGGGTTGAGCCGACGCCGGGTGATTGGACATTTAAGGCCCCCCGGCAGAGGCAATACACCCCTTTGGCCCCGGCTTCACGCAGACGGCACCCCTGGGCTGACCTACCCAGGGGAAATCGGCAGTCGCCTTTTCCTCTCTCTCTCTACCCTTATCTTCGTCTTTCTCTCTCTTTTAATCTTTCATGTCATCTCCTCTCCTCTATTCACTTCCAATTATCCAGGCGGCGAGGGTTAACCTTGTGTGTGTGCCCTCTCTTGGGCACATTATATTTGGCTATAGTGGCTGTGTACGTCTGGCGTTACCATGGCTTATATTAGTGTAAGTGCTGTCGCGTCCGCATGTTGGGCTCCATGGTGGGCGGCTGGCATGGCTGCCGAAACTGAACAATTTCTATGGCCTCCAGCTCATTTCCTCGACTCAATGATCGTCCTCTCTAAAAGAGGGGACGCACCGAAGAGAACATAAACTTCTTTTTGAAGCCAAAATAAAATTTTCCCCGATTCCACGTAATCAACTGTGAGACCATCGACAAGAATGCCAGAACAATCTCTCCCTTTATTGTGTCCACACCCCTCACCAATACACTCGGACAAGGTTATAAGGCTACTAGAATGGCTACTGGGGACCTTCTCCTTGAAGTGCAAAGTAAGAGCCAGTACGATAACCTCTCAAAACTGGTCTCTTTTGGAAGCACACATGTATCAAAACACCACACCGATCCCTGAACAGTTCCCGAGGTGTAGTATCTGACCAAGACCTGCTCGACTTGATTGAGAAGGAGCTCCTTGAGGGCTGGAATGAACAAAATGTAGCACATGTACAGCGAATTAAACTCCGACGTGATGATAAAGAAATACCCACAAAACACCTGATTGTTACATTTTCCACAAGCACCCTACCAGAATATATCGAAGCAGGCTACCTGAGGCTAAAGGTCCGACCATACATTCCCAATCTGCGGCGTTGTTTTAAGTGCCAACGTTTCGGTCACGGCTCTCAGAGCTGCCGTGGCCGTCAAACCTGTGCCAAGTGCAGCTCGCACGAACACCCTACGGACGCCTTTGCTGAAACTCCCCACTGTGCAAACTGTGACGGCGGACACCCAGCCTACTCTCGCACATGTCCTTCATGGAAACACTAAAAAGGAATAATCACACTCAAGGTAAATGAGAACATCTCCTTTAGGGAGGCGCGCAAACGCCTTTCTTTTTGCGCAGGGTTCTTCATTCGCGGACGTGGCACGCAAGGGGGCAGTGCCACAAAAGTTCGCGGCGGCCGCACGCACCACTCCGAGTGGACGGGCGGCAGCGCCACTGGCTCCCCTCAGCGGAAGCAGCCCGTGCTGCTCCGCAACCAAAGGGTATGCAGGCCTCCGGACCAGTGATGCCAATTTAGCGGATTTTCCGCTAAATCTGGCGCATTTTATTTGATACTGACGGAAAAAAATATTTGTCTGGCGGCTAGCGGATTTTTTGACGGGCCATTTTCATATATAGCGGATTTCTGGCGGATGCCTGACGCAGTGCACTGATTCAAAATTGTCGGAAGCATTGCCGAGAAACGTAGAATACCTAATCAGCGAAACGTACTACTGGTTGGCAAGATCCCCTGCCCGGTAAATTGAATACAAGAAGTTCCGCGGTCTGAAGAATTGCGGCGATGAACCACTGAAAATTTTGCAAGAGTGCAGGACGCGGTGGATATCCCTCGTCGAAATAGCTGTTTCAAAGATCGCAGACCAGTGGGCCGAATTGAAGATGCGTTTGGAGATGGCTAGGCGCACTGAAAAGTGCTACGAGGCAGAAGTGCTGTACGGTATGTACGAGAATCAGATCAATCTGGGGTACTTTGTTTTTTTTTAGATCGATTCTGACAGATGTTCAAAGGTTAACAAAAGGCATTCGAGGCGATAGATGTGGATCAAACAAAGCTGCCGAAAGACCTCATGACTTTTCTTTCAGGTTTGCTTCATAAAATCGTGATTCCGATAGAGAAGGTGGACGTTCAGATGTCCAGACGTGAGGACCACTTTAACCGCAAGCCATATCTAGGCTACTTCTTTGAGACGTGTGTTGACAGCATGAAGGCTGAGAAGACCGACGGGTTGTCTCTCGCTGATGAAGCTGTGGTGCGAGAAAGATGCAAAAGGTTTATTACCATGTTGGTTGATCAAATCAGGCAGCGACTCCTCTTCATCACACTTCTCCAGAAGAGGTCATTTTTGTCGGTCGAAAACACTTTTTGCGTCATGAAGGAGCCATTGATTCATCTGCTGGAAGCAGTGCCAGTGCCCCCGGAATCAATCGCAACGTTGAAAACCAGTGGAGAAAAATCGCCCTGCTGCGCTGTGAAAGATTGGAATTATGCTGCACCAACTTTTAGCCTCATCTATGATGAGGTTGACGACAACCGTAGCACTGAAGCCTCTAGCATTCTAGTTACACCCTTTGGAAGACTCTTTTATATGTTAGTTCAGCTCTCATAGTTTTGGGGAGCCTTTAAGAATGATAAAGGTTTTTATCATACGAAATTTCACTGTTTCTTTTTAATAAAATAAGTCTTAGCGGGAAATTATATGTTTCAGAATCTAGCCGAATCTGGCGGATTTCTTATTGCGTTCTAGCGGATTTCTCACGCCCATCGATGGCAACACTGCTCCGGACCTGCAGGCCCAGGGCCTTCTGTTCAGGCAGAAGGTCCCAAAAGTGTGACACCCGTGCGCGTAACCCGCGGACGGGCATTCAGCGCCTCTGCCGAGGCAATGGAAACAACGGCAAGTCCGACGGCGTCTCCGGCGCCGAAGGATCGGCGCAGGTCCTTGGAGCGCGCCAAAAAAAGCAAGAACTCCCGTCACGGGGCCTGACAAGGGCTCTCTGACCTAACGCAACAGTCCTTTCAGTACACACAACACTAAGTCACACTCAAAATGGATACACAAATTATACAATGGAATGTAAGAGGTCTTATCAGAAACCTCGATGATATCCAAGAGCTGCTACATGAACATTCACCAAAAGTGCTGTGTGTACAAGAAACACACTTTAAATCCAAGAACAATTTTCTACGTCATTACGTTATTTTCAGAAAGGACCGGGATGATGCTGTGGCATCATCTGGTGGCGTGGCAATTATAGTTAATCCAGGAGTAGCATGTGCACACCTACCACTACAAACATCCCTTGAGGCAGTGGCTGTTCGAGCAGTTCTTTTGAACAAACTTGTCACCATCTGCTCTCTCTACATACCCCCCACACTACCGTCTTGAAAAAACGTGAATTCCAGTCCTTAATAGATGAACTACCAGAACCTTATCTGGTCCTTGGGGACTTGAATGCACATAGCGGTCTATGGGGTGATCCTCGCTGCGATGCACGAGGTCGCCTAATTGAACAGTTCCTCTTTTATTCCGGTGCGTGTCTGTTGAACCGGAAAGAGCCAACATATTATAGCCTCGCCAACAATACCTATTCGTCCATAGACCTCAGCATTACATCTCCATCCCTTCTTCCCCTGCTTAATTGGAAAGTCATCAATAATCCTTGCGGAAGTGACCACTTTCCTATAGTACTGAGCACGCCAATATCGAATGAATGTCCTCCACAGGTTCCCAAATGGCACACGGACAAAGCCGATTGGGAACAGTTTCAAACAGTTACTCGCTTAAGTTGGAGTGACATGTCTCGCTTAAGCATAGATGCAGCCGTAGAGTACTTTATAGCTTTTGTGGTAGATGAAGCGACCAAATGTATCCCACAAACAACTGGACTGCCCGGCAAGCGACGTGTCCCTTAGTGGAACAATGAATGTAGAAACGCCCGAAAGAAGCAAAACAAAGCACGGAGGTTGCTTCGGAACTCACCGACAGCCGAGAATCTTGACAGCTTTAAAAACATTAAATCTCAAGGCAGAAGAACGCGCAGACAGGCTAGAAGGGAGAGCTGGCAGAAATTTTTATCCGGTATAAATTCATATACACAAGAGGCGAGAGTACGGAACATGGTTGGTAAGGTAGCAGGACGACAAGCACATTCACTTCCTTTAGTAACTACACAGGGCGACAGCTTGGAAGACCAGGCGACCTTCCTCGGCACACATTTCGAACAGGTCTCCAGCTCATCGCACTACACTATAACTTTCCAACAATACAAAACAAGAGTCGAAAAACAGGAACTAGAGCGCAAATCCACAAAACACGAGCCATACAATGAACCTTTCGTCTTCGCTGAGCTACAGGCATCGCTAAACTCTGGCTCTGATCGTGTAGTATATGAAATGTTAAAACATCTGCCCTCTGAAATTCAAAAGTCCCTTCTTTCCCTGTATAATGCTGTTTGGTTTTCCGGCGAGATCCCATCTGCCTGGAAAGAAGCCATAGTTATTCCGATTCTGAATCAAGGCAAGGATCCATCCTCCGTTACCAGTTACAGGCCCATCGCACTAACAAGCTGTCTGTGTAAACTTTTTGAAAAGATGGTGAACCGCCGACTAATACATTTCCTTGAAACAAACAATCTACTGGACCCACACCAGTGCGGATTTCGCGAGGGCAGATCCACCACTGACCACCTCTTACGTATCGAGGCACAAATCCGCGACGCTTTCGTCCATAAGCAATTTTTTTCTTTCTGTGTTTCTCGATATGGAGAAGGCTTATGACACTACATGGCGCTTTGGTATACTAAGAGACCTTTCACATTTAGGTGTGCGGGGCAGAACGTTAACCATAATCGACAATTACCTGTCCAATCGGACATTCCGTGTCCGAGTGGGCACTCTTCTGTCTTAAACATTTGTCCAAGAAACAGGAGTGCCGCAAGGTGGCGTATTGAGTTGTACGCTATTTATTATCAAAATGAATTCCTTGCGCCTGTCCATGCCCCGCAATATGTTTTATTGCACATATGTCGACGATGTTCAGGTCGGTTTCAAATCGTGCAACCTTTCTATGTGTGAACGCCAGGTTCAGTTAGGCTTGAACAAGGTCTCTAAATGGGCAGACGAAAATGGGTTTAAGCTGAACCCACAAAATAGAACTTGTGTCCTATTCTCCAGAAAGAGAGGCCTTCATCTCGATCCGGACATTCACCTGTACGGTCAACGTTTGTCTCTAAAAACTGAGCATAAGTTCCTGGGTGTAATATTAGACACCAAACTAACCTTCATACTGCACATCAAGTATCTAAAAAACAACTGCTTAAAAACCATGAGTATACTGAAAGTGTTGTCACGCACTACATGGGGTAGTGACAAAAAGTGTCTGATGAACCTACATAAAAGCCTCATATGCACGCGCCTAGATTACGGGGCGATAATCTACCAGTCTGCGACTCCAACTGCACTAAAGATGCTTGATCCTGTTCACCATCTAGGGATTCGTCTTTCTACGGGTGCTTTTCGCACCAGCCCCGTAGAAAGCCTCTACGTTGAATCTAACGAGTGGTCGCTGCACCAGCAGAGAACCTACATGTCCTTTCTATATTATTTCAAAGTGAACGCAGACAAGGAACACAGTTCACATTCTACAATTAATGATACGTCCAGCTCTGCCCTATTTGAAAACCCGCCTTCGTTCAGGCAGCCCTACTCACTTCATGTGAGGGGCCTAGCTGAGGAAACCGGTGTGCCACTTGAACACCGTTTGATGGCTCCCGCAGCATATCTGCCGCCGTGGGAGTGGTAGACCATAGATTGCGATGTATCTTTCTTAGAGGTTACGAAGCACGCGCCCATTGTACATATCCGTACATACTTCCTTGAACTGCAACACAAATACACATGTCCTGAATTCTTTACAGATGCCTCAAAGTATTACACTTCTGTGTCGTACGCAGCGGTCGGTCCATCATTTTCGGATGCCGGCGTTCTGCATCCTGATACAAGCATCTTCACCGCTGAAGCATATGCGATACTTGTGGCTGTTAAACACATTAAGCAACTAAAACTACAAAAGGCAGTAATTTACACGGATTCCCTAAGCGTAGTAAAAGCTCTGAAAACACTTCAAAAACACAAGAACCCGGTCCTTGTCTCCTTTTACTCATCTTTATGCACAGCCTACACATTCCAACAGCATGTCGTAGTGTGCTGGGTGCCAGGGCACCGCGAGATCCAAGGTAACGTGTTGGCGGACCAGCTGGCCGCATCCGCCCACGAGAACACTGCCGATACATCCACGCCCGTCCCTGCGCTGGACTTAAAACCTTTCCTTAAACGAAAGCTCAGAGCTTATTGGCAGAGCACATGGGATAGGCAGACAGAAAATAAACTACACGTTATCAAGCCGCACCTTGGTAATTGGCCGCAAGTATCAAAGTCACGCCGCACAGAAGTTACACTTACAAGGCTAAGAACAGGACATACACACAGTACACATTTATACCTTCTGTCCGGTGGTGATCCACCTCTGTGCGATAAATGTGGTGGATCACTCACTGTCCTGCACATACTTATTCAATGCAGTGAATTAGAGCCTATTAGAAAAAAGCACTTTCCATTAGCCTACAAAGAACAAATCCCACTGCACCCGCGCATGTTCATCGGCGAAGAACCGATTTTCAAATATGAGTCATTGTTTGCGTTTTCAAAAGATATCCATAGCTTTCACATCATATATCAAGGAAATCCGTAGCACCACCTCTCAACAGAGGTTGTTGCTGCGGTAGCTACTCTCACAAGCACCTTCTTCCCAGCCTTTGGCCTCAAAGGCCTTGAGGAGGCATTGGTGCAATTTTCCGATCACTTACTTGTATATACCATGGTCATTTGTCATTCATTCCACCTCCATAGATCACATCACGTATCAGTGCCATAATTTTATACTCTATACACAACTTTTATGCTTGTTTATAGCACGTGATTTTAGGCCTCTATACAGCCATAATACGCCGTCATCGCAATCATTGGTCATCACCTACATCACATAAAAGACATGGCGCTCTTTGGCCACACATGGCCCTTGCGCCACAAAACTCCACTAATCATCATTGTAGTAAAGCGCCATCCGCTGAAGTTGATTTACGCAGCAGTTTCCAGGGCTACCATCCTCGCGAGCACAAGCACTACATATCAGTTTACCGCTCCTGGTGTTGCTAATGCCCATGTTGCTGTTGGCATCGTTACGCAACCTAAACAACTTGTTATACAAAACATATGCGACTGTGCAACATATGTCTGTGCGTACAACATTTGTACATACCTTTAGCATCATTTCGTAATGTTTCGCTCAATAAAAAATTACAACACAGTCATCTTCCCTCCGCATGCGTCGCATAACATCGATTGTCAAGGTACGTGGAATCTGCGCATTTTTTTTTCATGTGAGGAATGTGCCAATTAAGTTGTATGCTACCATGAAATTGCCTTTTTAACTAGATGTTTCTGAGTATTTTTGTTGCATTTCTCCTAATTCTAGCACAGTTTGCGAACAATGTTGTGTAGTTGATATGTTTTTTATATGTGTCCTCAAGCTATGTGCATCTTTTTACTCTTCTTTTTTCTTCACGCGACCAATGCGCCGCTCGTTTTACAATCATGAGTCTTATTTTGTCATTATTTTTCTGAGTATTCTTGGTATTGTTTTCCCATTTAATTCCATTTGTCACACCGCCTTGCCAGAACGTTATTATTGTAGACTCTTTTCGAACTCATGTATCGGTTTCTTTTGTTTTCTCTTGTTTGGTGATGCTCCTCTTATTCAATGGTCCCCATGGACCCTGTATGGTAATTTTAAATAAATATTGTTGGGGTTCAAGTCCCAAAACCACAGTATGATTATGTCATAATAAAGGGCACGAGGCACGCGCCCAACGATGGAAAGTGGCGATGGTGTGCTAGGCACGGAAAAGTACTCGATGGTGAGCACCCCTGCCACGTCCACGCACGCAATTGGTCGGGGAAGGGCTTGAGGTACGCGACCCGAGCCGTGGTCACAAAAAAAAAAGACCAGGAGAATAAAATTCACAGCATATCCATGGAGTGCATAATGATGAGTGGGCGAAGCTCCGGAGGTTCATCGGTAAACTGTGAATCTTCCGTGAATGCTGCCCAGTACATCATCAATGACGTGAGATCGGGCGCGTTTATACTAAAGGTCGATGAGAGTCATGGCGACTTGGAGCTCACTTTAATGTTACATGTACGCTGTGTATTTTTATTGTTTAATCACGCACAGGAGAAATCTCACACAGGCGCTACCTTGGAGGTCAAAATCCAGTGCCTTTAATATGGGGTGGTCAGTGAACGCGGTTGTGCAGCGCTAGCAGTCGGTTTTTTCAATCGAGAAACTCGCTAGCAGACGCTGCCTGCGTCGGCGTCGCGAGGCGAGAGAGGGGGGGGGGGGGGGCGTAGGAGAGGAGAGGGCGAGGAAGGAGGGAGGAGAGCGGTCTCCTATCACACTAGAGCACGCATCTGCAATGCAGCGACGATGGGAACGTATCCTTTGATAAATGGTCTTGCGTTCCACGTCTCGGTAAGGCAGAGCACGTCCACCGCGGTGACACGCAGATGCAACGCAGCGAGCGCCTTCGCACGATCTATTGATCAATTCACGTACTGCGGCACCACAGAGCCATCTCGTATTTGAATTCGACAACTATGCTGCGCTAGCGCCATCTATTGATATCCCGTCACACCAGCCTTTACCATGTATCTCTATGGAGCGAGCGCCACCTACGCCATGTAGTGAGCACTTCACGCACTAGATGTGGCTACATACTATGTACGGAGGAGGGAACGACCCACACCCTAAGGAGCTTCGCGCCTAAAAATGACATTGTCTGTGGGACACCGTTCGAGGCAGGTCGAAGAAGTCAGCGTGTCCCAGGTGAAGAAAGCGGCGGGTGCAGGGTCCACAGCTGCAGCACCATGAGTCTATGTCGACCTCGACGATGACTGGGAAAGGCTACTGCGGTGTTGCAGCACACTCGTCACAGCGGGTCTCGGAGCACTTGCAACGATCCATCTTCACTTGAAGAACGGCTTGTTTCGACATGACAGTCCCCGGGGCGTCACGTTGTCAAATGGGCCACAGACAAACTGAGAACAAAGGTCCGAGGGCGCAGCTAGGCCTAACCCGTCCACTTCCATGTTGGCCATGACGACGACAGGGAAACCGGAAAGAAGTGGATCGTCAAGTTGCTGCTAAGTAACGGCGACCGCAGGAAAGGAGATTGCACGAACGGCAAGCGTGACGCAGCATGGACGACGAGATCGACTAAGACACCGCGCAGACCGTCGTACGAGTAAGGACATTTCATTTCAGACGCAACCGAGAGACTAGTGTGGCCGGACTGCTATGGCAGTTAGGAAATGAAGTTAGCTAAAGCGCTGCAGCGATTAGCTTAAGAACTATTCGTATGAATTTGATTTCTGAGTATTGTTGTGACTAGCTCAGTTGCACGTACTTTTTGAGTGTGTGTATTTTGTGTTAGCTTTGGTAGAGTTAAGATAAAATGTGATTGCTGTGCGATCTGCGAATCCCGCATCTGTATCCATCCCATCCACTGCAAGCGCTCCGGCCATAACGTGAGAGGTTACGGGTCACGCCATCGGTCCGTAAAGTTCGACCGCCTGGAGTTCTTTAACGCGCATCTAGATCTAAATACAAGGGCCTCAATCATTTCGATTCCATTGCAAATGCGGCCGTCGCGGCCGGGATTATATCCCGCTACCTTCGATTTAGAAGCCGACCACCATAACCACAAGGCCACCGTAGCGTGTGGGAGATATGAACGCTTCAATGATATTCACCCCACTCTTTTGGGAGGTTTTCAGACCCTTTGAATGGGCAAAGTGAGTGATAGGAACTAATATAAGGTACCTCAGTAACCTGCCATTGTGATGATGATATTGTCTTGCTAAGTAATTAAGGGGCGAATTTCAAATCATGTATGAGGATCTTGAAAAGTGTGCTTTGTAAACACGGACACGGGACGAAACAAAATACAATGCACGACGCAACGAGCGCAAACTACCAACTGGTTTATTGAATGTCCCTGTTGGCGTCACATAGCATAAGATCTTACTAGGAGCTGCCAGCTGACGTGAAGGCAACAGGGCGAAAAAGAGTTCCACACTAACCGTCATGGACACTAGCGGCGCTGACTCACATTTTTAGGTTCAAATGCACAAATATGCCCCATAAAATAGACGGTGGGATGACCGACACTGTAGCTCAGTTGCAAGAGCATCCGAGGCGTCATTCCAACGTAGCAGGGTCGGTCCCCTGCCAGAGGCAACTTAACTGTTCGTCTATCTTTCTTTCTTCACAATTACTATACAATTACTAGTAATAACATATTCTGTACTTTCCTTGGCATGCCCTATACTTTCCTTGGCATCGTTGTCTGTTAGTTCTCAATTATATTGGGTTTAACAAAGAAAAACGAGCCCTTAAATTTCCACTTCTTTCCTACTAAATTAGTATGGTGTGACATTAGTCTATTCCGAACATAAATGGCAGATGGCTTATATGAAGATCATAACAGGCATGTCATGTACGGCATCACTTACATGCCACCCTGGTGGTTCTCACTGTGCGCATACGACGCTCATTGTGCTCGTTCTGCGGAATATAAATGGCGGGTGGCAACATGAAAATTATGCCATGCATGCCATTTACGAAATGATTTACATGCCACCCTTCGGTACGGTAACATGACAAGTATGAAAATAGGTATGGTGTGACATTAGTGTGCGCCAAACATACATGGCAGGTGGTAACACGAAAATCGTGATATGCATGTCAGGTACGGCCTGATTTTTGATGCCCCGTTATTGCCGAGCAGCATTACGGATCTAGTACGGAATTTATTTGTGTTGTGTTGGGCTGTTTTAGCGCTTATTAAAAGTTAAATATCTGTCATTCATCCGTCCTTATCCCGATAGCTCTTACATTGCTAATGTAGCCGCGCTGACAAAATATTTGCCTGATAAAAGGTTTAAGGGCACAGGGTACTCCGTATACGTCCCTTGCATTTTTGTGCATTCTGAGGAACCGCTTTTTATGTGGCTAGAGAGGATATCCATGTAATGCATATATCGTTTTCTTCCAAATTTTCCAGTCTTTAAATGTAACAAATTTATTAAAATCTTACTTATATCAGTATTTTGATGAATTTTTATCACAAAGGCCAAAATTTTGAGTTAATTTCTTCCAAGGTTTCTAACGCAGAAACTGTAAAGTACAAAGTTTCCGTTCCGCTACAATAGTTATACGCACTTATGCAGATTGCAAAGAAAAATAATGAATTAGTCATCTTGGAATACATAGAAAACAATGGTACCTAGCATAAAAGACATGGTTTCGAGATAACGAAGATTCCTTTAAAACACAGCCTAAAAGAGAACAACGTTTGCCACAAACACCATTCAAGCTATTTTATTTGGTAACCACAAGCCTGATAATCATCGCCAAAGTAATTTCTTTTCACTTCCGAGCGTTCCGCCTTGCTTGCCTTGCTTCATTTGTGAGCTGTCCTGCAACCCTATACGCCATGTGTTGTTGATTTTGGGCAACTTCCAGCAATTTGACTGTACTTTGGTCAACCATCAATTCTAATTGTTTCATAATTTTGAATCATTAAACGAAAGAACAGCATCCAATGCCTCAATCCTTAAGACTCTGAAGCCTAAATAAAAAGCAATGACCTTGCGCGGCAATTGCGGTTTCCTGAACACTTGAAGCGCAGAGTTTACACGTGCAATTCTGCCTAATTGCATCAAAAATAATATTCATGTCCATTGGACCATACCCGGCGTCACCCTGCACGCGATTTTCCCTCGAAGGACGCTGAAAAGACCAAGAGCTTCCACGACGATTCTGAGAGGTTGAACGATGACGAGCTTGCTGGGTCAGCGTACTCCACCTCAGCACGTCGCCGGCATTTAATCGTCTTTACAAGAGAACTCTATTGGGTTCCACGAAGTTTGCACTTGCTGAAGACCTTCTTTGCCCTCAGCATCTCAACTTATCGACAGGAACGACAGACACAAGGTGTAAGGAAGATATGAGGAGGAAGCGCTCCGAATAACAGGTGCGAATAAAAAGGCCCAAACCGTCTTCGTAATGCCTAGAAGCAGGGCTGGGCAGAGATAGTTTGAAACATATTCGGGAATACAGATATCGGAATACATGGGTTGGAAGCCTAAAATACAGATACTGGGATACATTGGCATTCAGATGTAACGGGATATTGCGGATATACTTTTTCAAAAACACAAAAAGTATTCCGGAATACAGATCAAACAATACGGATGCTGGAATACTTTTTTGTCTTTTATTTCGGAAATGTTCTTATTCCGGAGACATTTATTACATGCACTATAACGTTGTACATAAAGTTGCAGCGCATTCAGACGCAGTTTTTTTTATTAATTTGTTACGGTACCCTCAGCGTCATTAAGATATTATAGTGGCGGGGGCCGTAAAATGTGCATAACTGGTAATAATGAGATTATTACAGGCATCGACTGCAACAGAAAAGTACAGTATTCACAGCAAGAGTAACAAGCATTAGATAGCGAAATCGACATACTTGGTGACAGCGTAATCAGTTATGCTAGGAAGAGCGTAGTTCAAGGAAATCACTCGACTCACTAACGAACACCGGTGAATTGAGAAAAAGTACACAGTCATTTTACACATAAGATCTCTTTTGCTGATAAGATTGCTGTGTTAGTTGCACTTAGGCAACAAGAGCTTCTCGAATAGGTTTGCCTCAGCACAAGAGTCGCGAAAGAAAAAAAAAGTCTCTCTGCCGCTGCAGACAAGGAGAAATTCGTGTTATAATGAATAAATATACCGCCTTCATAGCCTGACAGCCTTGCAGCGTGGCAATATCTCTTCTCGGGTCATCTAGATACCGAGACATTTCCACCCTCACGTAGGTATGTTCTCACCATTGAAAGACGAACTCGGTCCCCATCTACGGAATTCTCAGCTGTGTGGCCCGGTAGGGGCGGCGCCAGACGGCTGAGAATTCTCCTGCCCATATATGCTGGCCATAATTATCTACGACCAATGGAGCCCCATATGATAAAAGTGCACATTTCAAACGCTGGCTTCCTAAAATTACGTTACATGGGGGGTAAGAGGGTTTAAGCCCTCCCTTGTCGCTCCTGCCAGCTCTCTAACCAGACTTGAAAACAGGGACCCACTCAGAACGTCTCATTAGAGATTACAGCAAACACTCTTCGCCTGGGCCGAAAGGGCCACTCTTCATAAAGCTGTCACCACGACCGCCGCCACCAGCATCCATTTCAGCAAACCGCAACTTGCGAAGTCAGCTCTTGTGGAGGGGAATCTACCTGGTAAAACTAAAGTCCGTTTCACGCTTGTAAATCGATTAGGAACGCACACTGACGGGCTGGAGGGCTGGCTGAAAGCACGACAAAGATCGCCATCTTCTACCGTAGTCACTTTCGCCGCGACAACGAAAACTGTTCTTGCAAGTGTCACCGCTTTGAGAAATGAACGCGCGCGAAGGGTTGCAAAGCCTCTGTGTCAAGGCGGTATCAGGGCGGGGGGGTAACGGGGAATGGCTTGCCACCCGAAGCAAATTAGGCATGCAGCAGTGGTCTTGGGAGACAGCGACTTTTGTCAGTAGAGGCCGACAATACTGCCTCCACGATTCTGCTGTCAGAGGCGCCACATGTTTTACCACATGGGCAATTCGGTGCTTGAGGGAAACCATCCACACTCTTCTTATTTCGCCGACCAGCGGTCCGTGTTTGCTTGTTTTGGCACAAAAAAAGAACCTTCTTTTCCTCTTTGCAAACACGCCTCAGCCCAATTCCAAAAAAAAAAAAAAACGTAACGTGATATCTGTGTTCTGCATAGTATTGCGATACAGTCGCTGCATCTTAAATGTATTTTACTATTGAAACACAAATACATTGTTTAAATGTAACAGAAATACAGATCTTCAGAAGTATCTCTGAAATAAAATGCTGCCGCGATGCTATCCAACCCTGCTTGAAAAGTAACCTGATAATTTACTATATACAGCTGACTCCAGACGAGCATTTTGGCTTCATACTGAAAGATTCTTTTTTTTTTTCTAGAAAAATGAATCGTAAGCACTGAGCGCTTAGGAGGGGCTTGTCCTGGGATTCATGTTCACTCACCACTGGCTTTGGGAAAAAGTTGTTTTAACGGGGTTATGAACCACCCCTCGCGCTTGGCGTGAAAAGCACCTTGGAATCAGTCGGACGCCTTGCAGGAATACATAGCCGAAAGAATTTTTCGAAAATCTAAAGCAGCACCGGAGATACAGCGATCGCAATATTTGCCTGACGCATACCACCTCAACTCGCTTCATTTCGCAGGAGAGGGCAGCCTTGTTCGGGGCGCCCCACCCATCGCATTACATCACCTCGCTTCAATGTTGTGTGGTTTTCTTTCCGCGTAACATGGTGGTGCTGACGGCTGCTGCTGGCAACTCATAGTTCCGGTCGGCTGCTCCTCGCTGCGCTGTAACCATAGAGTTAATACACAGGGTGTTTCAAGAAATGTGTCCACTATTTTTTTAAAAATCAGAAAAATGCGGCATTTGCTCGCTGTCTTCACAATTGCTTTTTCTGTAGCGGCAGGCATCTTAAGATGGTTGAAAGCATGATTCGGGACAGTAATTAAGAAAGTTAAATTAATTAACTTTTTAATTAGCGGAGTTAGGTGGTCAAGTCCAATGGGAGAATTGAAGTCCTTCATGGGAAGAACCCATTTCAGCTTTGAGATTTCGAAAAAAGCGGCCTCTAGGATTAATTGCGAAGTAATGAAGTTCTCCCATATTCAGCGGCGAAACTGAAACCGAAACGCGGAAGAGCGCAACTGCCACATTCGTCTGAGACGTCCACAATGAGTGAACGTCATTATATCAACAATCAATTGACTTCTTGGTGTGAGTGTGTGGGCTGGGCTTGCAGAAGTAGCACGCGTGACGCACATACATTAACGAACGGGGAAGAACTGCACCTCTGTAACCGTTGTCTTGAACAGTGACGTCATCCTAGTCGTCTCCTTGTTGCGCTCATCGGTGTTTGGGTTTCGGTTTCGCCATTGAATTTGCTTGAACTTCATTACGCCATAATAATTAATAGAGGCCGCTTTTTCGAAATCTCGAAGCTGAAATGGGTTCTTCGCATGAAGGATTTCAATTCTCCCATTGGATTTAACCACCTAGCTCCGCTAATTAAAAAGTTAATTAATCTAACTTTCTTAATTACTGTCCCGAATCATGTCTTCAACCATCTTAAGATGCCTGCCGCTACAAGAAGAGCAATTGTGAAGACATCGAGCAAATACCGCATTTTTCTGATTTTTAAAAAATACTGGACACATTTCTTGAAACACCCTGTATAATGGCTGTAGCTGCTGTAGCTCTTCGGTCTGACGCAGTGCCTTCGCTCGGAAGAACTGGATGAAGTAACCCAGAGCCGCTGTTTTTTCCTGGAATCGAGCGCGCGACCACTCGTTTGCTGTTGGCGGGCCAGCGTTTCTATTCAGTTTGAAACATATGCCTGCCTGTAGCTCTGTAAACTGCTCAAGCTGACAAGAAAGGTCTTCAAGGAAGACGTTTCACGAGACTGTACACCGAAATCCTATCAAGTTTTGCTGGTTTTACTGGGAAATAGGCAGTGAGGCATGATTCGGAATCTCCTGCATTTTTGCGAGCTCCTGTACAAAAGGAAATTGAGGAGCAGGCTGAGCGTAATCCTTCGCAGTCACCATATGTTGGCGATATAGCAGGCCACATTGCAGGCTTTCTGTGTGTGATTCTGCGGCTACAAATCCCCTGTAAGACATGCCGATGGTGGCATCAACAGCATCGGCGTCCCCCTAAACCGGCAGATACGCTCACGTTTCCTCACGAGCGCAGGTGCCACCATGCATGCGCTCATTACGGGCTACCTTATTGGGAAACCCACTGGCGCTGTCGCAGTGCCATATAGTATAATGATTTGACCATTGTGGCGCAGGGTACTTTGAAGCTGGCACACTGCACGACGCACGCCTGACGCTGGCGCGTGGCACACCCGTTTTGGGCCAAAATCAGGCTTTTCGATTGCTTTTGAAAAGTTTGGTTGCGGCCAGATCGTAATTGTGACTAAAATACAAGCACTGCGACAAGAAAAAATAAAATATAAAAAAAGCAATGAGCAAAAAAAGACAAAGAAAGAAAGCTATGAGTTAGGCTTGAACCCAGCCCGTCGACGCAAACTGCGTTGTGAAGCTGATGCGCCACCGCTGCACTACACTTCAAAGACGGACAGCGGTAGTTTTAATTATACCCGATTCAGGTGTTCTATCTTTTCATAACCTTGTTACAGATTTCTGTCTCTCAGTGCTCGCGACAACCTAACAGAAGATAGTTAATTCATTTGTTATGTGTTGCCCAAGATCAGAACGTCCATATAGCACGTTTTGTCGAAAAACATGTCAGGGTAACCGCAAATGTGAGCTGCATTCAACTTCCAAGCAAACCTCCATGCACGCACGCTCGAACGTACGCGAGTGCGCTGAGTTCGGCAGACGACAGTTGGCATCTACCGGAAGTGAGTCATCTTTTTGAAAAGTCGCAACGAAGCCTTTCCGTATGTCAGCCTGTTTATTTAACTACAACGAGTGTTATACACAGTGCCAACGGGAACAAGCGCATCTGATGCAAACAGCGCTCTCGTTTTATGTCGTTTATTGGCCAATAATATTTTACGACGTCCGATGACAGAAACGTGACGTCTGATGACACGCCCGCCCACCAACGAGAGTGAGAACTCACCTCTAATTGAAAAGAGGGCACCTGAGAAAACAGCAACTTCGCGCTCCACTTGTAGCGTTTACGTGGCGCGCACGGCTACAATATTTGTCTCAGCAGTTCATAGCCGTGGGTGCTTTCTGCAGAATGTGTTTCTGCAACAAGCCAAAAGGGTGCTTCATGGCCCCTTCAAGCCACAACAAGAAATGCACGAATGTGAAAAATATTCACAAACCAACACACTTTACAAATTGCAAAGAACAAAACTGTTTTTTTTTTTAATTTTACTTGTTTGGTGCCTTAATACAGGTGCGGTTTCATACTGAACGAATTTTTTTTTTCTCTATTTCAGAGAGAGTAAAGACATCGTATGATCTGCGCTTGAAGAATTCCGCAGTTGAATCTCCCCACTATGAGACCTGCTTCGAGAGATTCAAGGCATTAAGCATAAATGAGACAGTAACGCAGTTATATACATCCGATTGTCAGCAAACGCTCAGAACTAGCTCCAGCGCTTTGCCAAATATGATATCATGAACGCCACAGGAAACAGCAGCAGGCGCAGTAGTATTTGTATTCCGCCATGCGGTATGATATAAAACGGGTGGAAATATATGATGCGTTTTTTCTTCTTAACAAACAAATATCTGCGTCTGAAATGACTGCATCATTCCTGTAACAATCTATTGAAGGTATATGTAATTTATTTTCGCATATTTCTGCCCTCGGGGTTTTCCGGTATACCTCCATTACAAGCACTGCAAACACGCGACTTTGCATAGTTGCGGTGCAAACAAATTTTTTTGGAAACCGACAGTTGAACACATGATGCGCAATAATAGCGGAACTTCAAAGCAGGATTTCGCATTACCTATATGTGATACAAAATAATTTGCATTACGCCTAATTAAATGAGTTGCCAAAACGGAAATGTAAGGCAACCTAGTCAGGTTGCTGACGTAACTGTGGTCAAGGATAGCGTAATTGAAAGGGCACTAATGCATGGCCCCATGTAGCAGCTTATTGAACTCTGCAATTCTTAGGCCGAAATAAAGTCCGATAGTTTTCAGTTGCACCATGGTGAACAAATATATATGACTTGCAGGGGATATACAAACACTTTGGGGATTTCGGTTCTGGTAGTATTGCGGCGCTGCATTAAACGCGACTTTTATTGGGCTTCAAAAACACGGAGAAGCGCCCATTCCCAAGACCCAGATCGCAGTTCAGCCGAGCTGCCACAGTATATTGTGAACACACATCATGATGAAGATGTATGAAGAACAAAGGTGTGTCCAACACCCACACTAATTTACCCCCACGCGAGAGCGGTCATAATGGCCGCAGCTTAAAGCGAAGAACGCCTTGTGGAAGCCTTCATTTAAGGTTGAAGATACGTGAACATTCTCCGTTGCGCGGCAGCGGTGGTCCATTTGAACCTGAGCAGGTCAACGCGATAATTGACGGCATATGTCCACTCCAAGGCATTTTAGGGGCCGATGAAGCAGAATTGAAACTTTGAAGCTTGTCGCACAAGCCAGGAGCGCGAGTTGCTGTGCAGAGCAGCACTGCATCGCCCCGGCTAAAGAACACATCGCGATGAGATGCACCACACTGAACCGTGTGGTCCTGTTGCTTTCCTTCAATGTTGATGCGGGCGACCTCGCGGCACTGAAGCTGGTAAGACACGCATTCTTCACTGGAGGATGTAGATGGTTTAGCAGGCGCAGACAAGAAATGGACGTCAAGAAAACAAAAGGGGGAATGGCCATTGACGCAGGAAGATGTCACTCATGTGCTTCATTGTTTCTGGAACATTGCAAAGGCCGAATTTCGGCATGCGTTAAACTCATAAAGCCCATGTAGTGCTGAAAACGCTGTCTTTTTTTATCGTCCTCATGCAAGGGTACCTGCAAATAGCCCGAAAGCAGGTCTAGACTGGAAAAGTACTCTGCTCCATGCAGCGAACACAAAGCATCGTCTATGTGTG
This sequence comes from Rhipicephalus appendiculatus, assembly GCA_030522465.1. Lineage (NCBI taxonomy): Eukaryota > Metazoa > Arthropoda > Arachnida > Ixodida > Ixodidae > Rhipicephalus > Rhipicephalus appendiculatus. Next base: position 52,389 of record JALIZH010025772.1, on the reverse strand, counting down.
GCATAGGGGTACGTATCCTGACGGGTGATCTTTTTAAAGGGACACTAAAGGCAAATATCAAGTCGACGTTGATTGTTGTGAATAGCTGTCCAGAAACCTCGTACTGCTACTTTCGTGCCAAGGAAGTGCAGTGCTTATTTGGAAATAAAATCACGTTTTAGTGGTCCGCATCGCGTTAGCGCACTTCAAATCACCCGTCTGAAGGAGCCTTTCTGATGTCACTCTTTTCGTGCCCAACGTTGCCCGCCTTTACTGCGCGGCCGCCGACACTAGTAGCAGCGGAGCGAAATTAGCGGGAGCCACAGCAGCAACAATGGCCATGGAAGCTTGCCGCAGTGGATGTTTGTGTTGGCCGGGTTCAACTTGGCCCCGCTAGATGACACCACCTATCCGGTCTAACCAAGTCAAGACGGACTTTTTGAATCGCTCGCGCCATTCCCCATAGTAACGCCAGGTGGTTCTTTTTCCATGAATCAAACAGAAACGGACAAGCAGCATTTTATTGCGTCTTGTAATGCACGGAAGGTTCTTTTCTTAGTGCAGCTGGTTTGATTACCAGTGATTAAATGAAGGCGGTTGCTTTGACTTCATTGGGATCATTTCGTAGATGTCCCACTCGTAGCGCATGCGGTGTCGTACAAGTAACTTAATTTCTCGATTAGTAGAGCACTGCTGCGGATGACATTGCCGTTTTAGACATTCCCAAACATTGATCTTTCACTCTGACTCAAATTGTTATTTGCCTTTAGAGTCTCCTTAAGTACCCCGTAGTCTAACCACTGTGATGACCAGGAACTAGCAGAAAGATGAATTCTTTTCGGTTACATCATATCGGCCACGTTTTCTTCAATGACCTTCCGCTCTGCGGGAGAGACGTGATGTGGTTGACGGCGTACAACAGAGAGAGGCTCTGATTCTGTGTCGCCCTATGCGCATAGATGGCGCTGGAGAGGACAACCCAATACAGCGTTCCTATGTTTGGCTACTATTACCGGGGGTACGGTAAAAAGGGCCTCCCGGCGACCTAGCAGCCTGCCACTATGAGCTTGTCATCGTCGGCCTTGAGGCGCTCCACTTTGACAGCATCGTGCCCATGATGGCACACGTCCGAATATGATTCAACGGGATCAGTTAAGCGAACTCAACACTTTACTCAACAGTTTCTTAAGCAAACTGAACTTTTCCTAGCGGCGCTGTCTATGCGGCTCAGAGATGTCGGGCGCACTCATGCCGCTATGCGGTTCACTCGTTGGCCGCACTCATGCCGCGGCCACTTTGCATGGGTGCGCTTTCAAGATGTACAGCCGCTGCAGAGGAGTTCGGACTTGCTGACCGTTCGGCAGCAATATCAGGAGTAAGCGCGCAATACCATCTTTCCCCGGAAACGCCTAACGACGCGATCATTCTTCCATGTGAGAGGCGGTGTATTCATATCCCCTACCAGGACAACATCGCCGGGGTTTACGTTAGATGATGGCGTAGGCTTGCTATAGTGAGCAGCACGTAGGAGCAGACACTATTGCATCTACCGCTTCCATGGCTTATTAAGTAGATGTTCCTGATGCCGCGATCTTCTTAGAAGGTCGGCCGCAGCGGCCTTTATGGAGAGGGCTCTCATTTTGTGGGCAGGGTGACGAGACGCTCGCTGAATAAGTGGGAAGGTGACAGAACGTCTACGGATGTGACGTCATCCTCCAATTACATGAGCGGACGACAGTTAACTGCCTCCTCAACTTCTGCTAGCACAGTGAGCAGATCTTTGTAACGCAAGCTCCTCCGCCGGAGACAACGCTAGAGTACTCCTTAATTGTGCGAACGACGCGTTCAGGAGCCTCCCCACCATTGTGGGCACTCAAAATAAAGCTTGTTAGCATAGTTACAAGAACTCCTGCGAAAGCAGAACGACTACAGCTTTCACAAATCGTGAGAAGGGCTAGTGGCATAGTTATAAATTCTCAGCGGTGTTCGAGGAAAGGTAAGTCCGTGTTTATTGCCCTTAAGATCGAAAAATACTGCTTATGAATAACAACGTGATAATCACGTCAATTACTTGTTGAAAAAGCTGTCAATAGTAATTGGTCTAGTGCGTCGACATTCCTGTACCATCCCTCTTTCCGTGAACAATATTTTATACTATGATGTATTTTCCTCTACACTGACCTTTGGTGCACTGGTCTGGGGGACGACAACAAAAGAAAATAAAAAACCATCTCTTACTTCAAAAGCGTGAAAATACGCATAGTTTTTAAAGCTCCTTACCGAAGTCACAGCGACGGCATGTTCGAAAAGCTTAGAATTGTAAACGTACAAAACATGTACAAATTCAGATTACTTCGACAACATAAGTTGGAAACAAGAAGGAAAAAATCACGTCTAAAAAACAGCGAAATTTACAAAAAATATCCCTACATACCACACACGCCATCCTGAGATGTGGAAAGTGGGGAAAATGCCGCACGACCTATGTAAAGCAAATGCTCAGGTACACATTGCCACCATTACTGAATGAACTTGCCAGAAATGGTATGGACGTAGCTTTCATGGCTTTGAATGAGCTGCGAAATATGTAAGTGGAATTCGCATCGTTCGTTTCGTTCAATATATTACGTATGTTTGGTACTTTCACTTGAAATCCAGTGAATTTCCAGGAGTTTTTGATATGCACACATTAAATATGTATATTACTTGGAATTGTATTCTAGCGAAGTTCTTGTAGCTTTGATGTGCATATATTGTTTTTCCTTTACGTATGCTTTTATGTACTTCATTTGTGGTTTTTCCATTATGTGTGGCTTTATAACCTCTTTTGTGATATATAATTAACACCATTGTATGCCATGGTCTGATGCACGGACCATGTCAAGGCTCGTCATGCTTTTTGTCCGTTCATCAAACATCTGACAGATGTTGAATAAAAATGAAATTGAATTGAATATTTCATTACCTACGCTAGATTACATCAAGTGCAAGCTCTCGTAGAGTTCCATTTATTCCTTCATAAATAATGATACCGTACTTTAAAAAAAATCACCGCCCAAGCACTCCGTACAAATGGTTAACCAGCGAAGCTGAAATGTGCGGCCCCAGTGTTTAGCAGTGGGTTCAACCCGACGCTGCACTGAAGCCTTCCACAATTATCATTGCCAGGTTGTGGTCGAACCACAGGCGGTCACAGACGTCGCAGCCGAAGCCAAAGTGCCGCTGGAGAAACTCTCGCCCAAAGTGGGCGTTCGCCCCGGCGAACGCGCTCCCGCAATCACGTCGACGGCCCGCAACGCCGTTTCTTCGGCGCGCCCGAGGGCGCGCCGTGGCTGCAAGCGTTTGACCTTGCAAGCGTCGTACCGAAGCTCGCGCGCCAATGGCGCGCGAGCTTGGGTACGACGCTCAGAGCGACGTAACTGATAGCACAGCCAATGGAGAGCGCTCGTGACACAGATGCCGAACGGTTTTTCGTTTCTCCTAGCCATATACAGCTTTCGCTGTAAAACTACACTGGGTTCTCGTCATTAAATAATGAGGAAGCTGCTTCGGTGCAAGAATAGAAAGTAAGCTAGGTCCTTTCTAATCTATTATCAAGTGTTCTTGGCGCATGGAACTTATCCCTTTCCTGCCCGAGAAAATTATAATAGAAAAATTGCTATCTTGCTCAAAAAATTATTGATGTTTTCTCTAGTGTAAGTAAGTTTTCAAAGGTTAAACTGTAAGAATTGGAGTTTTTGCCCCAGAAAACACACCCGCACATATGTGCGGGCTGGGCTGTTATTGGTGTGATTTACTGCAGCGAGGAATACACTCATAACGGCTAAGACAAAGGAAGAAATGCGTGGTCAGCGCTGCGAATGCAACATTTTAGAGTATTGTGCGTCACTTGTGAGGCACAGGTATATGATGCACTTTATACAACGCGTCCTTGAACAAGAAGCTACACTTGACAGCCTGCAGTGATCTGCAGATGTCAAGCTGTATACTGATCGCCAGTGGTACATATAGCTGAGTCTAATCGCTTGGCTCTGCCGGGCGCCTTTTACACTCCAGTAAAGTTGTCTAAGGATTGATATTGTGACACATTTTCTTTCCGCTTTCAATTCTTGGGTGCCTGGGCACGAGCAAAATTCCTCAGAGATCGGATGCAGCCCATGATCAGGTCCATACCTAAAGTTGCTTGGTCTTTTGCACAGTTACTTGCACAGTTGTTCTGGGTCTACAACTAGCGCACACTGCCGTTTTGTCAGCAGTAACTTCAAAGATCGTCGCATTAAATTAGTGTGAGAAAGTCGGCAAAGGAGTCTTGACAACAAGAACGTCGGCTGTCTCACCACTTCCAAGCAGGTGAGGCTTTGCAGCCGGATGTGTCTTCTTCCAAAAGACATCAATTTCACTGAAACTGGCAAGATAGAGTGAGTGGTCACCTGACCCAGGTATTACGGAGGCGACTGCTCAAAACTCGCCTTCCATACTCCAGTTTTCACCACTAAGTTGGCTCGAACCACGGATATGAATCTCTGTCAATTGGTCAACGTGGTCCCTACCCAATTCTGACGCAATACATCAGGAGGATCAATATCTCTTCTATGTCTTCTTCATTCTCTGGTTTCAAAATCTCGGCATGTGAACAAAAGAAAAAGAAAATTGAGCGCCCACACAAGGTTGTTCCCTTAGCTAGATAATTTTAGCAATTTTAACCCTCAAGGTTATTTATTATCCTTCGAATTTTACTGGCGATACTGACTCTATATGATAGGCAATGTAAAATGTAATTCTTTGAAATATAATGCATGTTGTCACAACAAAGTCACAAAATTCATAATTTCTGCGTAAATGGTGATCACTATTCACGCACATCACTTCGCGTCGCTAACTTCAGATATAAGAAAAGATCAGCAAACACCAACCAAAAAAGGGCCAGTAAGATGCCAAGGAAGATATTCGAATAAAAAAAAAAAACAGAATGCGCATGCGCAACCGCGCGCGAACGAGCCAACCTGCGCTGCTCTGCCGTGCACTTGACGAGGACTAAAGCCCAGTTTGTGCGGGTGACGTTTTCACGCGTGAGTACACAGCGTGTCTGGTAAGAACGCGTAAATTTTTTAGCGAAGCATGTTTTTGTAAGTCTTAATATTCCCTTCATATGCATACACTCCCGAAAAAAAATTATAACAAGCAGGAGCGTTGATTTACACGTCTGAGATAGCTGCTGTCGGCGCACGTGCTCAGACGGCCGGTGGGGCGCCGTGCTATGGCCTCGCCGTGCTCGGCGAGGCCATAGCAGGGCGCCCCTCCGGCCCCACTCGTCGCGACGCTCGCGCCCATCCGCTTGCGCCCTTTGCCCTGTGGGGGGTAGACGCCCGTTCGCCCGTTCGCGCGCGCGTTTATCTCACGGGGGGGGGGAGAGAATCCGCCTTTCGCCGGAACGATGGCCTCGTAGTTACCGAGCGCACGAAGGTCAGTTCGCTAGCGGCAGTCCCCCGTTTGCGAAAAGAACACGCTTTTCAAACACAGCGAAATAACAACTGTGACACTTGTTAGTTCGCGCTCGCCTGTACCTGCGAATTCGTTTCGTGCGTCGTTTTTGTTTGAGCAGCGCGTTAAGTGTCGTGTGAACGTTGTTAGTTCTCTCTCGTCCTGTGTGTGTTGTTTTCGTGCGTCATGTGTGCGTGAGCAGCGCGCTATACGTTTCATCGCTTGACATTCCAATTTGTTGCTATCGCATTCATTGCTTCGCCTTGTGGCGAAACTGTGACTTTTTTCATTGGACTTCCTCGCTTGTGCATATTGTTTATTGAACTTTCTTGATTTATTATCGTTATTTATTGCTGCATGTATATTTTTCATGTATTCTGTTCCAAGCATCGGGACGATGCCTTTTCAGAGGGGGGGCATTGCCACGCGCGTTTCTTTTACTGTATTCGGTTTCCGCCCACAAAGACTATCAGCAGTACTCGGCGCAGACCGCGCCTTAGTGTTCCAGAAGCTTATCGGTTGTAGTAGATCGTTTTGTTAAGATTGCACGCAAGACGCTAACACTCAAGATTATTCCAGCGCTTGCGCGACGACCAGTGGTAAGGCTTGAATGTTCGACGGGTAATCTATAAAAGCCAGCGCGCTCCAACGATGATCAGTTGATAGACGGTCAACGCTCTGTTCGCCGCTATCAGTGCCAGTGTGTATTTGCTGTATTCTTATTTTCCGTTTACCGGCCACAAGTTCGGCCAAATCAACGCCTCCTCTATTTTATTCAATGCCAGTGCAAACGCTCGCCCCTCAATTGGAGCCGCCGGTCCGCCTTAGTTCAGAGAGTGGTCGTGATGCGACGCTACATGTTGGGTAGGGCTGCTTGCGTCACACGTGCGCCCGAGCGCTTTCGAACGGAGATGCGATAGACGCGTTTTCCCTCTCCAATATCACGCGCCTGTCCAATTTGTTCCTTCGTGTTCCTTCTTTGTAGCTCGAAACAATGCCGCCGTCGCCTCACAGCGCTCGTGAGGCACATCTTGCACTGCAAAGGCGGCGCATGCACTGCAGCATCGCAATGACGCGTCCCCATTGGTTGCCCGCATAGCGCCACGAACGGAGACGCGCTATCTTAAAACACCGTGTCTCTTACAGAGCCAGCGTGACCGCCAACATAGTGAACATGAGGGATGCAAGACGCCGCCCTACGGATCGGCATACAAGTGACCAAAAAATTACATCATATGATTTCCGACGTGAGGCACTATAATACGGGTGCTCTCCCCCATGAACGCAAAGCACACGCGAAGGCTAGGCGATGGGGGAGAGTAGGAAAGGGCTAGAGGAGAGGGCGGTGAAGGGCTAGAACGGGCGCATTTGGCTGGCATTGATAAAATAGAGGAGGCGTTGGCCAAATAAACAGTTTCATCTTGCATACTTCGCCTGCTGCCTTCGTCGACGTCACAACCACGTGACAATAGTGTGTGTGTGTGTGTGTGTGTGTGTGTGTGTGTGTGTGTGTGTGTGTGTGTGTGTGTGTGTGTGTGTGTGTGTGTGTGTGTGTGTGTGCGCGACTAAGTAATTTCCCCTCGTGTTGGATTTGTTGAGGATGACAAGGTCGAAATATAGTTAACGCGAAGTTTGCGCTTTTTTGGAAGGACAGTCAGTGGTACCTTTGGCAGCACGCAGAGCATGCCCTGACCTACGGGTTTAGCGACTTGTGCTGGCCATTTATCAATGCCAACGATGAAAAGGAAAACTCCCGTTTTGCTGAAGTACAATGAAGTAAGCATCGGGCATAAATTTCAGTTAATGAATTCGCGAAGCGTTGAGAAAATAGGCTCGGTGAATACTCCGAAAAGTTGCTGCAGATGTTATTTAAATGTATTTCGACAGGTGTACGCTTAGAGTTCAACGCCCGGTGACAGAGAATTACAAAGCTACATATTGTGCTACGCATTGATCTTGTTGCGAAGCGCCTATATATTCTGACCCCTTTCGTGACTTATTGTACACAGCGGAATGTATGTATTGTTGCTGGGCCCCTCTCGGTGAATGCTGAAAGTAACGTGCAGGTTCTCTGGTTCAAAGGCAGCTCTACAGTAACATCTTTAGCTTTCTGAAATACTCAAACCACGCAGCTGCTGCCCATGTGAAGGTGTCTTGCAGCATGTTTTATAGTTGCCAACATCGTGCCATTATAGGCTTGCTTCATAGACCTGCTAGCTACAAGTAGCGGCTCTAAAGCTTGGTGTATATTTGCGCTGTCTAGCAGGAATATAGAAAAGCGAGTGAGTAAATTACAGCGTCACCATTGCTCTAAGACTAGCTCCCTCAAGTTGCTGTTCTATGGTAATGAGCACTTGCACACGCAGCAATTGCGCTAATTCGGTTACTGAGGATAATATTCTTGAATACCTACTGAGCGTGATTTATTTTAGCAGACAGTATGTTGTGCAACGCTAAGGACACTTCACAAAAGGTTAACAAATAGGACAGAAAATGGTATGGCTTTTGGATCTTATGAGGTTTAGGGGGTAGTGTGATCCGTCAGTCTTTCTTGTATCGTTTCTTGTTGTTCGATATGAACAGCTTAGGGGCTCCTGTGAATGTTGCAACACGTTTTACGACTTAATTAGGACTGCTAATTGGCCAAGCCTAGTGCTGTTCATGGTTCATGGTAAAGCTGGCGATAGAGAAAGAAACCGAGAGAACCAGAGTTCTTGCCCTCAGCTTTAGTTTTTTTTCCCCTTAACATGGCATTTTATAACAATTTTCTTGTCATGCTTGTTCTGTACTCTGGAGTCGGCAGTTAAACCATAACAGACGACAAAAACTACATATTCTAGAAAGTAACTAGGAAGGCGAGAAAAATCTCTGAAGACTTTCACTGCTTCATCACTGCACGTGGCACGGAAGCGCGTGACAGCCATGCAGATGAGTGTTCTATAATTCACGGACGACGCATTTAGCTGAACGCCAGAAACGGACGAAAAACTTAACCACGAGAAAGTCAACAGTTTCACCGCAAGGGCGAAGCAATGAATGCGATAGCAAGAAATTGGAATGTCACACGAAGAATGACAAGCAGCTCAATACGTGCAGCGCGCCGCTGAAGCACAATGAAGGATGCTCGGAAAGAACACACAGGTATACACAGGACAAGCGTTAACTAACAACTGTCACAGTTGTTACGCCTTTGTGTTCGAGCAACGCGCTGCAAGTGTTGACTATGCAGAACCTGACGCTCTCAGATATTTTTTCTTTTAAAAAATGGCGCGTATACTGACCCCTCTGCGTCTCCAGCCACAAGGTGGCGTCTGACAAAAAATGTGCCAGGAGTTACTGTAAAAGGAGCCATATACATTAACTCTAGCTGTGCCCGGTGTTCCTTTTTTTTTCGTTCCACATGACGAGTGGGTATAGATAGGGGGCCACTTTATTGCGCGTGTCTCAAGGGCAGTTTTCAAACTGAAAGAAAATGTAGGAGCGTTACGTGGTAGAGAAAACGCTCGAGCTCCTCCGAGATCTGCGTACCCCAGCGGTAAATGGTGTATATAAATAGCTTGCCGTAATTGCGCTGGTACATCTATCTATCTATCTATCTATCTATCTATCTATCTATCTATCTATCTATCTATCTATCTATCTATCTATCTATCTATCTATCTATCTATCTATCTATCTATCTATCTATCTATCTATCTATCTATCTATCTATCTATCGCCTACTTGTGGGTACTCTCGTGATGTACTGGTTAACTTGGGGTAGACGAAAATTAGTATGGGAGAGTAAGGGGGGGTTTGACGAATATGTCTGGCTGGTCATGACGTGACTAACGCGAAAATCCCGTTGCGCACGTCGTCAAGCCCTATTTTCAGACGCGTTTGGCACATGCCCCTATACCACGAGCCGCGGTATGCGAATATGCGCCACAGGCGATTGACAGTTTATATCTACACAGGAACGGCGAGAACCGACATTGGTAATTTTAACGTGAGAGCGTTAATAAAAATGACATTGGAAGCGTTGACTCGAAAACTGCAAAGAACAAATATCAGGGATCGAAGCCAAACATCCTGCGTGGCAATCAACTATTCTACCGCAGAGCCACGCCAGGTCTCGAGACTGCTTTGTAAAAAGACCCTGGGCAGGCGTAAAGCGGTGAAACGTCAGTTATGCTTGCTGTGCTGATTATCTAATTTTTTAAACATTATATATGTACTCCTGTGATACAGGCGTTACGTCGGGTTAATGTCGCTTGTATACTTAAGCGTCATGCCCTTAAGTTGCTCTAGGTAGCGGCTACCATCCTCGCAAGCACAAGCGCTACGAATCAGCTTCCTGCTTCTGATGTTGGTACTACCGATGTTGATTTTGGCATTGTTATGAAACTGTAAACAACTGGTTACCTAAATATACAGGACTATTAAACATATGTCTGTGTTGTCATGACCAAGAACGACGCTGGGGTTCGGGTGTGTGGGCGGCTTCAGAGCACAGGAAGACGAAGACCAGTATAGAACAGCTGGCCCAGGAACGGGTGCTGTCTCGGGGTGTGATTCCTTACAAAGGCGCAGACGACAGTGTGTACAACATTTGTACATATATTTAGCGTCGTTTCGTAATGTTTGGCTCAATAAAAAATTACACCACAGTCACCTTCCCTCCGCATGCATCGAATCAAATCCATTCCCATGGTACGTCGGATCTGCCGATTTTTTTCTTTCTGCTGATTTATTTTTATTTCTGCCTTTTTTATATATACATACCTATGCATATCTGGGACATGACGGTGATGGCGACGGCAATAGAAAACATCCACTAAGTGTGTCCATATAATTGATATCGCAATAAAATGTTTATTTCGGGGCGATTTTCTCGGTATTTTATTACGAAATCATGTCTTTGGTGAGCGAATAGTTACAGAAAGAAACTGTGTTCATACTTAAAATAAGTGAACATACTGAATGCGCAGGAATTCCCTGTTTCATGCCTGATAGGATGTTAGATAATGAATTGAGTGATTCGCATGCCTCAAATGAACACTTCCATGAAGCGCGAGTCGAAGCACATGTCTTATTTATAACTCATTGATTCGTCTCTTAGACATCGCAAGCAAGGGGTCGATTTGCAGTTCTCGTCCTTGTAGTTCTCGTGTTCAGAGGATGAGAACTAGGAGGATTTCCAGGAAAAACTCATAACGTTGAAATCAATTGTTCGGGCAACAGAATCGTGCTTTTTACAACTGGTCTTCACTAATTGAGCGCTGAAGCAATAAAGATAAAATCAAGACGATATTCACGCCGCTCTTAAATATGCGCGCCAAGCCCGTGTCTATATCAATGGATAAGCGATTTTTGATGGAAAGGACAAGTTTCAGAAATAGAAATCTTCTACACTGACTGGCAGCGGTGTTTTATCATAAAAACATTGATATATGTGAAGGCGTAGAACATCATGAAATAGAAGATGGTACCAAAGAAAAGGTGACTGGCTAAGTTTCAGTTCTAATACTCCACATCCACGCTGCTTCCTATAACAGGCACCATCGAGCGATGTAATGTTGAAGGAGATGAGTAGCCTTCTAAAGTCCGATAACCCTAAACTCCTACTAAAACGAATACCTGAAAGACTATAGTAATCTTCGCTGTACTTTCTTACGTTGTTTTCTAGGCAGACGAAGTCCGTTAGCAAAGCATCCATTTGGGCTAGTTGGTACCGATTCGTTCTAAAAGCAAAAAAGTGGGGCGCACTACGGAACAAAGACAAGAGCAGAAGACGACAACACAGGCGCACACTCGCAAATGGAAGTTTATTGAAAAGGAAACATATATAGCTAACAAAATTGCCACGCGGTACAGTTTCTCTCGCCTCAAAACCGAATGACTATCCCCGTTGTACACAATTTCTTCAATGCGCATGCGTCCAAACGGAAAACTGAAAGAAAGAATTTTTTTAAAAACACTAGAAAAACTAAAAAAAAAAACAAAAAAAAAAAGCAGCACCGGAGGGTTGATGAGGTCCGAGAAATTTTACTGCAGCGTGTTGCCATATCAGAAAAAAGAGTACTCGTATTTGATTAACACGCTGCACTAAAATTTTTCGGACCTAATCAACCCGCCTCCCCTGTGTTTTTGGTTTTTTCAGTTTTTCTAGTGTTTTGAAAAAAAAATTTTCTTCGAGTTTTCCGTTTGGACGCATGCGCCTTGAAGAAATTGTGTACAACGGGGATAGTCATTCGGTTTTCAGGCGAGAGAAACTGTACCGCGTGGTAATTTTGTATGCTATATATGTTTCCTTTTCAATAAACTTCCAGTTGCGAGTGTGCGCCTGTGTTGTCGTCTTCTGCTCTTGTCTCTGTTCCGTAGTGCGCCCCACTTTTTTGCTGTCAGAATGAAGTCCGCTAGGCTTACCAAGAAAGCATAGATGGTTGGCATTGCGCTGCTGATATGGAGGTGTAGAGGCTGTAACGATAGCGTACCAACCCAGAATTCCAGGCTATAATTACGGCTGAATTTGAATGTCCCGATGCTCTGTGCAATCTGTGCACTTAGAAAATGATTTGTTCAATAGAATGTCACTTTCGTCATCCCAGCATGCCGTATAATAACATATCTCGTGGTCATGCAACCTCAACCTTGGATTTAACCTTTTAAAGAGCAGGCTATTTGCTGAATTGGCAAAGCTACTTGCATAGCTTCTCCTGATTACCTTTCTCCTGTCATTCTGTTTCTGTGTGTCTACAGTCTGCACTTCTCGTATATTATGAGTCCATACGACCTAGCCATGTTTCCTGTTTTTTTGTGCGCAGTTATTAATGCGAAAGCCAATGCATACAAAACGCTAAAAACGGAGCATGATAATTACTTAATATCAATATAATATCGAGCTGCATACCGTGCTTTTTTATAAGAAGCATTCTGCTGCTTCGCTTACAACATGTGGCCATCTACAGTTAAATATTTATTAGCAATAATGTGATCAAGCCTCGTCGCTGAGTCCAGTTGTTTCTTGATCTAGCAGTACGCTCACAATCACTATTAATGTAATATTATGGTACCATCATACAAATGCTTGAGCCGTTGAAAAGCCCTCACTGAAAGGCCCGGTGTCTGCATAACGTTCCAGGGTTGTGTATGTGGGCCCTAATAGGCAGCGTTTCTGGCAAACAGGGTGGAACAGAAGCATGAGTCTTCTTTGCAGGTGATCATCGGGCACCTAAATTCATCGTACAGTGATATAACGATAAACCAGTTTCGCCAGGACGCATTGTGTAGCCGAGAGCGGTGTTCGAACCCCCCTTGCCCCGGGAATTTTTTAATTTTGCATGTGCTTTGTGTATATTGTATTGCAATATGCAAAAAGTATGCTTCAATAATCCCCCCTCCCCCAACAGAACAAAAAAATTGTGTGGCTACGCCTCCGTAGGATGGTATTCTGTAACGTCGTAATTTCCATCCTGAAAACATGGTGACTAGACACATAGATTGGGGTATCCACACAGAACTTCTGTTCCTCCCACTGCCACATATGCTGGTGCCTCCCGCACTATGAGAAAGTATCCGTCGTCGCATCTCTTGAAAAGGCCGCGTACGATCCTTTCGCTATTATGTGGCTGCTTGCGAATCACGTCAACATCTGAAAAAGACACCGATGCTACCTGCTAGCAATCTACATTCATTGGAAATCTGCAAGAACATTTATTCCGTGTTAGACTGGTTTGTTTAGGGCCTTTCCCCACATCAACCAAAGGAAACAAGTGGGTACCAGTGGCAACTGAAGTGCACAGCAGTGCCAACTGTAGAGAGCACGCGGTATACGATCACGCCAACACTGCCGACCACTTGCGCACCTGTTGCTGTTGGTCGCGTTTACGTTACGGGATCTTGCTTCACGGTGGTTACCGACAGTTACTTCTTGTTCTAAGGTATCCATGACATCCTATGCCGCGTTCTTCGCAGGATAAACTTACTACGAGAGGCATAGCAAGGATTTCAAATAAAGCAGGGGAGGGGAGAGGACAGCTCCTTGATGTGTAGTCAAGCGTTTGACGAACACTCGTCTGGGAAAATACTTTTTACCCTGGGCAGCTGTATGCTTACCCTGGGCGGCTGTATGCTTACCCTGGGCGGCTGTGTGTTTCTGTACCCATGCGCATGAATGTTGTTTGTGTGCTTGAATCCGTACACATAAAAAAATATTCTGGCAGATCCCACGCAGTGTGGGAATCAATATCATGCGAAGCAGTTTACGACGAACTGTCTATGCCGCAGTTTCTTCTTTCGCTTTATTCCAGGTGTAGCGACGTGGATCGACGTCTTTGAATAAATTGTGATAATAATAATAATAATAATAATAATATCTGCGGTTTTACGTCCTAAACCACGATATGATTATGAGAGACGCCGTTGTGGAGGGCTCCGGAAATTTTGACCATCTGGTGTTCTTTAACGTGCATTGACATCGCACAGCACACGGGCCTCTACCATTTCGCCTACATCGAAATGCGACCGCCGTGGCCGGGAGTGAACCCGCGACCTTTGGGTCAGCAGCCGAGCACCGTAACCGCTACACCACTGCGGCGGACTTGAATAAATTGTGTAGTGTGCATATGGCGGGCTTACAGTCTGTACCGCTTAGTTGCTGGCGGATGGTCGCTGTAGCACGTTCCTCTGCATTTTTTAGCTAAATTAAAATCACCTGCTATAATAAAGCCATATGCCTTTCCCTTCCTCAACCCCCGTAAAATGTATTGTAAAATTAACCGCGTGGTAGCTGGGCATGTAAGGTGTCGCGCTGCAAGCTCGAGCGCACGGGTTTTAATTCGGCCTCAGCGGTGGCATTCCGATGGGAGTGAAATTCAAAGAATATTCGTGCACTTAAATTTAGATTTAATATATATGCAACCTCTCGGCGATGCAAACGACAAAAATGTATATAAACCACAAAAAATGCGGAATAAATCGCAATAAATGTTTTACAAAGCGCACAAATCACGTGACCGCGTGAGCTAGTCTTTCACTGTGTATGTAGGGTTCATGTCTCTTACATTGTGTAGTCACACTAACGCCGCAAATGCGAAGTGAACATGCAGCTCGCGCGCTTTCAGCCGTGCTACAAAGAAACACTGCGGCAGTGTTTCTCTGTAACGTGGTTGAAAGCGCGCGACCTGCACGTTCATTTCGCATTAGCGTTGTCAGCGTGACTACATATTAAGACGCAGTGTTCATGACATATAAACCACACAGTAAAATAGACGCACAACATGACATCGCGTTCCAGTCGTTTTAGGCCAATGTGTAAGATAGTTCTTATGTTTCAGCGCAAGGCGCACGAATACGAGAAAGAAGACACGAGGACACGGCACATTGAACTTCGTATAAAGGAGCCTGTGAGTTTTTACTATAGTGGCAACAATGCTTATTCTTTTATTGCCCACACAGATGACAAATGTGTGGGTTACTTCGACTAACAAGCAACCTTTTCTGAAAAAATAAATAAAGAATACGATGAAGTCCAAGCAGAGTTCATGCCAGCCACGTAGGTATATAAACTGCTGCCAGTTGGAGTGGGCTAAACAGAAGACCCATGGGATTGAAAAAAGCAGGTTCGCTGTATGCGATGTAACTGAAACCTACGGCTCCATTATCGGAGCCACCTGCATAAATAATGTTGTTCATTCCTATCAGCATGTCTTTACACGATGACTGATACGAGACTTTAGCTGTTAGCCTTTTCACAGTTTCCAAGTACGGATTGAAGCAGTCGGTGACATTGGCTGCCTCGATTGAAGAGTTTTTCACCCGGAGTTCATACGTTGTTCCTGTGTTGCCTGCACAAAAAAAAAAAAAAAAAAAAAAAAAAAAAAAAAAAAAAACGCGTAGCGTTAATGTAAGATAGCGCAATACATTACCTGCAGGCTCGTATTTCAGCAATCAATAGTTTCTGGGGTCTTTGCGTGACACCGACGTGCTCATTGTCTCAAGCTAGAATCGTTGCTTAAATCATTCCTGACGCGATTTTTAAGCATCACAATAAGGACATCTTTTGTTTTGTTTTGTTTATTTTGCATCTAGTGTTAAAGCACTCCAGAAACCGGCGGGAGCTATGAAACACGCGTAATATATTTAACTTTGATTATAAAGTTTTCGCCGCCCAGCATCTTCAAAGCAACGCGACCGCCATGGCCATTATCAAGACAAGTCATCACAGTTCCCTAGATTTGCGAACTCTGCGTCCTGGTTAGAGCCGCGATTTTTGTCGGAGCCGCTGGATGCCAACTCACCCCTTCTTTGTGTACGTACACCACGTGCAACTATCAGCACAGTACAGGGGATGCTAGAACGCCATGAGTTGCTGTTCTCACGTGACTTAGACTGACGTCACACTGTGTTTACCACCGTGACACCAGCCCCTCGATACCGGGACCGAAGGTGTTTGTTTTTAAGGAAGCGGTAATAATAATATAATAAATGGGTTCCGAGCAACGATGATACATATCTGAGTGCTCTTTACACCACCATTTTTATTAAGAGCAACAATACGAAAACCACAAATTCGTGCTATTACTAATTTGGACGGCATGTTACACTGATATCAACCGAAAAAAGCTTCTATCAAGCAATAGGCAACTGTTTCTCAAATAATATGGTATACGAATATATAAAATTTCGCTGTTAAGAAAAAAAAAATCTCCAATGTGTGTGTTTTTCGCAAATAATTAAGCCTCCATATTTAGCAATAAGCCAGCGCAAGTTGCGTTCCAATTACTAAGATCCACAGATATGTAACTTTTTGAAGTTAGTATGTAATCACTAATTTGTAACGCAACTACAGCAAAATATAATAACCCGCTTGATTGAATGCTTTGAAAGGCGGCATATATTTTTACGAATTTCAACTACAAAACAGCGGGAACTGTAACAGTCTTCTCGTGGAATGTATACCTCCACCACTAAATATGGTGCTTGCCTCGTTTTTCAGCCAAGCACATTGTCTACACTGGCTGCCTGCGGGCGAACAAGACTGCGTGTTTTAGGGGCGAAGCTCTTTAGGGTGTGGGTCTGTCCCTCCTCTGTAGTAGTAGTTGTAGTAGGTAGATAGCCACGTATAGTGAAATGTACCCACTCCACGTGATAAAGATGACGATGACGCAGTATAGTAGAATGTACCCACTACACGTGATAACGATGAAGTATAAGCGCGTTCAAGTATAGTGGAATGTACCCACTACACGTGATAACGATTACGATGACGCTTATGACCATGAAGTATAAGCGTGTTCCTCTGTAGTAGTAGCAGTTGTTGTAGTAGGTAGGTAGCCACGTATAGTGGAATGTACGCACTCCTCGTGATAAAGATGACGATGACGCAGTATAGTGGAATGTACCCACTACACGTGATAACGATGAAGTATAAGCGCGTTCCAGTATAGTGGAATGTACCCACTACACGTGATAACGATGACGATAACGCTGATGACCATGAAGTATAAGCGCGTTCCAGACCACACATTCTCTTTGTGCCATGGATTAAAACGATCGAACTTCGCCCACTCGTCATCATTCACTTCGTGGATATGGCGTGATTTTTTAAGCGATGCTTTTCTACATGGCGGCAAAAAATATTACAAGCAAGTGCTCCTAATGTTCATAAGCCAGCCTCTTCCGAAGCAGTTCTCTCCTCCTGCTCGATAATCTTTGCAAAAATTCCCAGCAATCCACTGCTCTATTGTTTTTAGCTGGCCCTCAATATTGTCATGCGACGGACTCTCGTTTTTTTTTTCCTCCATGATATTGTAACTCATACATTTCGGCGTCGTATCACGCGAAAAACCCGGCGACATAATGAGCACAGCAATCGTGGCTGAAGGAAGCAACAGATTTGAAACTACAACTTTTGGCGGCATACATTCGTAATCATTTCACATATCATGACGGGCCCACAACGTACCTACGGACATTTTTTTTAGAACTGGCATTGTGGGAAGCCCGCAGTAGTTTCGAGCTGGTGTTATTGAATTCGACGGCGTATTTTTGGAACGTGCTGGACAAGCTGCCGTGACGACAGAACTGTTTACTATTGCGGCGGAAGCCTTATATGCATCATCAAACGCAGAACATGACCGTCGATATACGCGTCCCACAAAATGTCATCATGACAACAGAAACCCCTATATTCTGTGATGTCATCGTAACGTCACATGACGCCCACAACTTCTCATCACATGATGACGTCAGCCCATGAAATCGTCACTCTGTAAAAGGTTGGCCAATCACGGAGGCAGAACAAAAGTAGGTTAGTGCAGAAAGCTTGCAATGCATCCGGTTTAGAAAGCAGTTCATGATCATGTTAGCAGCAGAAATCGTTCGGAAGTGGCCAGGGAGGATCAATACATCGAATAAGAACTAATAGAAGACGACTTCTACTTTCTAGTCGTCTTAGGTGAATGCGTAAGGGGCCCTGTGAGGCTTTTCCAGCCAATATGACTGGCTAGTGTCTGTTACTGTTATTAGATAAGTGTAAATTTTACACCTAAGTAGATGTAACACTCCCACACGATGATAAAACTTGGACTCACCATTTCGAGGATCGTCAATGGCAACTATACCGCACTTATTCTCCTTGTCTTGGTATAATAATGTCTCCTGGTGTAATGGAGCGCCCCCCTGTAATCAAGGTTAAAAATCCGTGGACCAATTTGAAACATGGCAAATTTTGCAGCGTCGTTTGCGGTTTCACCCACGGGCGACGTCAGGGGGTCAGCGACATTGAATCACGTAAAACTAAATTGCTGCCCATTAGAGTTATGACATTGCTCCAATGTTAGAATATTCACGCCGATTGAGCGCGTGACCTTACGCTCCTAAGGGAAGTCGCATCCTCTGAGTCTCATTTCCTCTACTGCTGACTACGTTGCGTCGTTCCAGCGCTCCCAGCTTCTGTGCCTGTTAGAAGAATTTCGTTCTTATTTCAATGTAGTTCAAATTTGTCTCGGCCGCACGACCGCTGTCACGCATCGCATTGTCTCTGGCACCAAATCACTACTGCGGCAATGTCCATATCGTGTATCTTCCACATAGCGTCATGTAATTAACGAGCAAGTCGAGGACATGAGTAAACGCTAAGTCATTCCACCGTCAAATAGACCCTGGGCCTCTCCTGTTGTTCTTTTTGCGAAAAAGGACGGTTCTGGGCGGTTTTGTGTGGACCACTCATGGTTCAAGAAGGTCACTCTCAAGCACGTTTATCCCCTGCCTCGAATAGACGACGCGACTGACAGCCTGCAGGAGCACATTTTTTTCCCTCTATCGAATGGCGCTCAGGGTACTGGCAAGTACCCGTGGTAGATGACGCTAGACCGAAGACCGCCTTTGTCACGCCCGATGGCTTCTACGAATTCTACACCATGCCGTTCGCACTGTGCAATGCCATTAAACACCTGGATGAATGTCAGGAAGTTAATATATCGTGAATTAAAGTTTCGACACTATCAGATGCCGGACCAGAACTTAAGGTGTCGTATCCCTAAAGTTATTCTTCACACTTTAAATTGAAATCACGGCATTCCTTGGGGCTAGCAGACGTATTTTTCGTCGATCAAAGCGCGTACTTTGCTTGAGTTCAGCTTTATAACCTGACGTCCTTCGTCATTCGTTCGTTTCTTGCATGCAAATGTACCCTAATGCCTTCCAGAACAACACTGTGGGCCCTTAGAGTACATCCCACCGTTCGGATCTATGTGTTCACGTCTTTAAGAGAAACGAGAAAGCAGGAGCTCTGTCTCAAAGGTTAGGGTGAGAATCACTAACTATTTTGCAAAAGAATAAATGTAAAACTGATGAAAATATATTTGAAGCATTATTTGTGGCTGATTTTTTCCTGTGTTTTTTTTTTCATTTAAGGTAGGAATTCAGAGCGTTCCATGATAATGCCGAAACAAAAGACGCCTCCGAGATACATACCTCGGAAGGTGACGTTCATTGCATCATAAGGCTTCTCAGGGGACGCTGCTGTTGTACTATGCCAGAGATGTCCGTTAAGAAACTGCATCCAGTCACTGAAGAAGAAACGACATGCTAATTGATAAATAAGTATACATTTGCAAGCTACTACAGTTTACCTCCTAATAAGCTTTCGATATCCAAGAAATCTCCGAAATTCCACGCTTTCGCCCTCAACCTTATCCATGACGTATACATTACAGTCATATCCTCTCATCGTTGTAGTCGTCATATACAACCATATCGGCTCCCTTGTATTCAGAAACTGAAAGTACAACATAAAGCAAAATGCAGATGAAATAATGCGAATAATATTGCGTTTAGACCAAGCTGACAGTAGTTGACCAGGCCTGCGCGGAAAGCACAGCACAGTCACAGCCAAAGCTGGAAGAGCGCCATTTCTAGAACACGTTGCAAACTCTCTTGAGGCTGCTAATAAAAGTACGTTTGCAAGGTACACACTAGTCTATTAGTTGATTCGGTAATTGATATGAGTTATTGCTGAGTCCTTTGTAATGGGTTCGAAGCAGAGTTGCGATCCGTAGGGTAATTACCCTACTTGTAGGGTATTTTGAGAATTTCTCGGCCAGCGTGGGGTAGTAGGGTGGTGATGTAAGGTAATTTCAACATCTCGCTCGTCATTGATCAGTGAAAAATGTAGAAGATCGGCGTGACATACCCGAAGGCTACATTCTTGGAGAGATCCAAAGCGGATTTGTTTTAAAGGAGTACTGACACGAATTTTAAAAATTTTCGGATTGTTGTTTTAAATAAAACTACTGGTGTCGTGAAACCTGTAAGGAGTGTCGTAGTGCTTGGGAATGCATTGGATATATTTTTAATACCGCTGCCATAAAACAGCAATGTCGGTTTCGGCATCGAGGGGGTGGCTCCTTAGCGACGTTTCAGAGCAGTGTGATGTCACGGGAAGACAGGAACTGGTGACGTACTAACGGCAAATCTGTCATCTGCTCGTGGTGCACGTAAACAACGATTAGTGAATTGTCCAGTGACCCTGAGAGCGATTTCTGCGATTTAGGCTGCACGCAGGACGCAGAGCTCGCAAATTCAGGAACTCTCTTGACTCGTCGGGATAATGTCCATTGCAGTGGGGCTGGCGTGCAGATGCTCAGCGACGAAAACTTTAAAATCAAAATAAAATATTTTATACGTGTTCCCTGGCTCCGCTGTATGGAGAGCGTTAACACTGCATACCAAGGAAACGAAATATGTCCCTTTCTCGATCTTCCAAAGTCGTGTCAGTATTCCTTTAATTCAAATGTAACCAGCACAGGGCGAAGACAACACAAAATACGTCACACATCCTTGTGCTAGGTTTGTTGTCTTTTTCTCGGGGATGCTTTCCCCCTTCTCTGTCGTCTCCCATCTTGTCGTTGCGTGGAGGGGATTTTAAATTTTGTGACGGTGTTCGGCTTCAGTAATTAAGGCGAAAGTATTAGATGCATCATCGTCACGAAAACTGATGCCCGGCGTCAGCGCGACTGTTGCAAAAAAATTCATCATATAATGATGCCGCCTCATGATGTCATGGTGGAATGACATATCGCCAGAATTTTCGATGTCATCATGAAGTCATTGTGATGTCACTGTGGCATCGCAGTGTGACGTCGAATGATGGCGTCATCAAATGTCATCGTCGCACGGTCATAGGTACACTCTAAAAAATCCCACGCTTAATCTCACGCTAAACAGTAATTTTAAGTGTGATGCGCATGTAAATGAGCCGTGGATGACGTTTCAAGCACCACGTGACCGAAAATAAGCGTGACGTTCCTTCAGGTCAGCGTGAGGGCAAGGCTGCGTGCCGTGGTTCAGTCATGTGCAAGCGTGAGCGAGCAGTGCACGCGTGTGGAGCGGATATCACACGCTTACATTCCCGCGGAGCGCACGCGTAAACATTTACCATCACGCAGATACAAATCCTAATAAGGGAGCCGCGATATGCCGCGCCGTCTGCACGAAGCGCGAGCATGCGCAGTCTCAACCACGAACGTGACGAGGTGCATACGCATACGCCTTCTCCTCGCGCTCATTGCGAGGAATACGAAACTTCATCTCGGGAGGCTGTCGAAGGGCGCGCGTTTGAAAGGCTGCTCTCAGCCATATTTGTTGCGGATTCTGCAGCGGGTGGTCACGATGTTTAATCATTGCAGCACACAGATTGCTGCCGCGTTCACTTCTACAGATATTCTTCGCTTTGTGAGAGAAAATCCACCACGCTCTGACGCCTCGGCAGCAGGATTTCCACATGGATGGTGCGACCGCTGAACTGCATTTCATGGACGATTGGAATATACAGGTAAGGACGTTAGTTGTGTTTCGCTCGCACTTTGTCAGCAAACATTAATGATTTGCAACGGTTTCTTGTCTGCCTGTCAGATGTTGTGTTTCAACGTCTGCGTTTATTCTTTTTCTGAGAGTGTTGTGTTTCGTACTTGTCACTTGCATCCTTGCTTATTTATATCTTCGCTTTCAATAATAAGTCATCTCTTGAAAGGCACTGATTGCTCGTATATCTTTCCTGTGTAGTTTCTGCTATGTCGAGCCGTTATTAGATTCAACTATGGAATACCTTCCAGCAAGCCCAACGTTGTGTTCTTTTGAAGTGCCATACTGTCGCGATTACAACGCGAGGTTTTTTTTGAAAATTTTCTGAAGTCAGAACGCACCTCGCGTTACATGCTGGTTCATGACGCGAATATAACATGCTCTCTTTTTTCCGTTAATTTCAACCTTCAGATCTCCGCACCCACTGACATTTCAACAAGGGTTTGGGTGGCGAGCTCGGAGTTTATTTATTTATTTATTTATTTGTGAAACCCTCAGGGTACATTTGTACATTATAGAGGGGAGGGGCGGAAATTCAGTTGAACAGCAAAAATAAATACAGGATTATTTAAACACGTTACAGTGAAAATAACAATTTTACACAATGGTAAATATTGCACACAAAGAGTGCACTTTATTAACAGACAATAGAAATCAAAACACAAAAAATACACTAAACAACCAATCTACACAATAATAGTTGCACGTACCCGTTGGTACAGTTCATGATTCAAAGTTTATTAGTGCATTCTTAAAACGAGTGGGGTCGGTGATGGTTACTAATGATGCTGGTAAATTATTCCAATCGATTGAGGTCTTAGGAAGGAATGATTGTGAACATGCTATGGTGTTGTGACGAGGTACGCTGACTTTATGCACGTGATCATGACGAGCAGAATGGTACTGTGCTGGGTGGATCCAAAGTTAGCGAAGAAATGCGTTGTGGTAATAGATTTTATGAAATAATGAAATGCGCGATTCCTTTCTGCGAAGAGACAGTAATGGGATATGGAGCGTACTCTTCATTAATGTAACACTAGCAGTGCGATGATAATTAGCCAGGATGAAACGAGCAGCGCGATTTTGTACCGATTCAATTGCGTTGATAATGTGACTTGATGAGGATCCCAAATGGATGAGGCGTATTCCAGTTTGGGGCGGACGTACGTTATATATAGCAGTTGTTTTAATGGGACAGGTGCAAGCGAAAAATTTCTTTTCAAATATCCCAATGAGCGGTTAGCGTTTGATGTTAGGTATTGTATGTGCTGCTTCCAAGAGAGGTCATTGGTTATATGAACGCCTAGATAACGGTAGCTTGTAACAGATTGAAGGGGGCAGTTATTAAGGGCATAAGTAGGGCAGGTTGTGTTAGAGCGAGAAATGCGCATCGATTTACATTTGTTAATGTTGAGCTCCATGCACCAAGTGAGGCACCACTTATATATGTTGTTTAAATCGGATTGAAGGGCTGCTATGTCAGAGTCATCATTAATTTTACGATATATAACACAGTCGTCCGCGAATAAGCAAATTTTTGAGGAAATGTTATCGGGTATATCGTTAATATATATTAAAAATAAAAGAGGACCTAGAACAGATCCTTGAGGAACACCTGATTCAACTGGAGCCGTGGTAGATGTGAAGTCGTTAGCTGCAACAAATTGCGAACGAGAAGAAAGGAAAGATTGGATCCAGCCAAGTACTCCGGGGTCAATGTTTAGTGCGCTTAGTTTGTGTAGAAGCAATACATGTTTAACCCTGTCAAATGCTTTCGCAAAGTCTAGAAAAATACAATCAGTAAAAAACCCGTTATCAAGATACACGTGTAAGTCATTAGTAAATGTTACCAGTTGAATCTCACAGGAAAGGAATTTGCGAAAGCCGTGTTGACATTTAGAGAAAAAGCTGTTTTCTTCCAGAAATGTAACAAGATTAGAAAATGTGATGTGCTCCATTATTTTACATGGTATCGAGGTTAACGATATGGGCCTGTAGTCAGATGGATCATGAGTTTCGCCTGATTTCGGAATCGGAATAATTTTTGCTCTTTTCCAGTCAAGCGGTAAAGATGAAGATATGTATGATTGTGAAAAAATGCTCTCCAAGATTATCGAGGAATACTTACTGGTATTTTTCAGGAACTTTGCCGTGATTCCATCGATTCCGCAAGAAGACGTAAGCTTGAGGTTATCTATTATTTTTGTTATGCCCATGGGGTTGAAAATTATCGGATCCATAGGTAAAAAGTTGCAGCGCGGTAGCCATGGCAGTTCGAGATCATGTCTTGCAGGTGTGAAAGCCTTTATGAACGTATTGTTTAGAACAGTAGCGCAGTGGTTCTGGGGTATGGGTTCGCCGGTAGATGAACTGAGTGATATGATTTTTGAATCGGTAGGTTTTATTACATTCCAGAAACTTTTTGGATTGTTGATCAGCATGGTCGGGAGTGTGGTATTAAAAAATGAAAATTTAGTATTCTTTATTGCAGATGTGTAGGTCGAGGCAGCTTCTTTGTAAGCTATCCATGTAGCCTCGTTTTCTACCCGCTTAGCTGTGCGAAAGAGGCGTTTTTTTCGGTTAGATAGTCGTTTCAAGGATTTAGTATACCACGGCGCATTGTTATTCGAGAGAACACGCCTCGTCGGAATAAACTGGTTGACAAGATCGTGAATTTTTTCTTTAAACATATTCCAGTTAGTATCCAGCGAGCGCTTGGCGACATTAGGCAGGAAATTATCAACGAAAACACCAAGTTCATGGTTGATAGCGGTGAAATTGGCTTTTTTGTAGTCACGAATGGTTTTAAGACTGTTGTGGGACGGGCAAATTGAAAGGCTAAGGGTAAAATGCAAGACGTCATGATCACTCAGGCCGGGCGAGTGTGTAACCTGGGATATTATATCTGTTGATGACGTGAACACGAGATCTAAAAGGGATGATGTGGTGTTCGTTACGCGTGTAGGTGAAGTAACAACTTGGAGTAAGCTAAAGTCTGCGCGTATGTCGATGAAACGTTTCGATTCTGCGGAAGTTGGATTTAATAAAGGACACATGCCTGACCACAAAATATTCGGAAAATTAAAATCTCCCATAAATAGAATTGGTGCATCTGGGAAACGATTACTTATTTGACTTAAACAATCGTACATGCTGTCACAAAAAGTCGCGGCAGATGATGGTGCTCGGTAACAACAACCAATCAGAAACTTTTTATAATTAACAGAAACACAGCACCATACACACTCAATGTCACATGTTACAGCCACAGGAAAACAGTCTAAACATTCATTAACAGCAATTAATACGCCACGACCTAGTCCCTTAGCGCGGTCGGTACGGTAAACATTATACTTTTTATTACAGTGGAATAACTCGGAGTTTGTAACTTGACTTGTCAACCAAGTCTCGGTTAGTGCAACTATATCTGCATCACAATCATTTATTAGGCCGCATAGAAGATCTCTTTTAGGTAAGACACTACGAATATTAGTAAAGAGAACCGGTAGTCTAGTTATTATCGGATCCGCGTCCCTACCCTTCGCGTATTCCTATGTGGGCGCTGTTAAAATATTGCGCCGAGGTCTTAAGACTCGAACAGACGCCGCGGTGCCATTAGTGGTACTTGATGGCTTCATTTCATAGACCTTTTGTTCGTTCGCGTCGTAGCCATAGCATTTCCCATCAATTAATAGCTTTTTGTACCTTAACTTGTATGGCAGATTCAGATTTTTTCCGTATTCGATAAGGGTTTTTCTGGCGTGACGTGTAGCGGGACAGAAGTCTTCACTAACCGAGATATTGTTTTCTTTTAGCTGTGCACGCTTGGACAGGATTTCTTCTTTCGTTTTATAGGCAGTGAAATTGACAATTATGGGACGTGATTTTTCTTGAAAAAAAACGACCGATACGGTGCGCCCGTGATATGTTATCACCTGGTACGCTTAGGGTTAGAGTGCTATTTAGAATGTCTAATATATTTTGCTCTGATTGAACAGCAGACTCAGTGGCAATATCCGTTATACCATAAAAAAGTAAATTATTCCTACGGGAACGATCTTCTGCATCATCCAATCGGGAGCGTAGGACTGCAGAGTCTTTTGCGATGCCTCCAACCGCCTCGACGACGTCACCGAGTTCATGCTGCCATTTTTCAAGATTGCCCGTCTGACTTTCTACGGTCGCAAGTCTTGTTTTAATTTCAGAAATAGCACCCGCCACTGTTTCCTGATGTGTTTTTAGCTCAGTAATAGTGCCGAGCATTTCCTTTTGGTTATCTTCCATTCTTTTAGTTCTTTGATTCAAGTCGCGTAATGTTCTCAAAACTTCGGTTAGCGTATCCGATGGTTGTTCTTTCGGGGGCCCGGGATTGCTTTCAACATCGCCGCACAAAAGTAATAGCAAAGAACAAAAAGGAGCAAGCACTGCTTCTGGGCATGGAAGCACGATTATAAATGGATCATCAGATTTTAGTCTTGATATAGAAAAACAACTGACCTGTGGAATGAACAGAAAGATGTGTGAGGTCATGATTCCTGTCGTGCGTCCATGCCCACTGAAGAGTGCGTTCGAAGCGCCGACTTTAAGTTGATTCGCCATCGGCGCAGATGATGACGTTGTAGATGCGCAGTAGATATCAAGCCATCGGCTGTCCGTGACGCGCCCTTCCCGCCAGAGGAGGGCGGCAGTACACGAAAACAAAGTAGCCGGAAAGCCATCCGCCGTCATAGCCCAGTCGCAAGGTTCATCCACGGCACCACCGTCGACGAAGCACTGGCCGATAGGACGTATCCCAACCTGTGGCAAGCAGTAGTCACCAGGCCAAGGCGAAGCAGGTGAGGCATAGCCATCCAGGAAACTTGCTTCCTCAATCGCCAAAGCGTTGCCTAGCATGCCAGCGTGACGAGGGACACCATGGCAGTCCGGGCCAAGGGCCAGGGCGCCAAAAAGCTGTGGAATGAACAGAAAGATGTGTGAGGTCATGATTCCTGTCGTGCGTCCATGCCCACTGAAGAGTGCGTTCGAAGCGCCGACTTTAAGTTGATTCGCCATCGGCGCAGATGATGACGTTGTAGATGCGCAGTAGATATCAAGCCATCGGCTGTCCGTGACGCGCCCTTCCCGCCAGAGGAGGGCGGCAGTACACGAAAACAAAGTAGCCGGAAAGCCATCCGCCGTCATAGCCCAGTCGCAAGGTTCATCCACGGCACCACCGTCGACGAAGCACTGGCCGATAGGACGTATCCCAACCTGTGGCAAGCAGTAGTCATCAGGCCAACGCGAAGCAGGTGAGGCATAGCCATCCAGGAAACTTGCTTCCTCAATCGCCGAAGCGTTGCCTAGCATGCCAGCGTGACGAGGGACACCATGGCAGCCGGGCCAAGGGCCAGGGCGCCAAAAAGCTGTGGAATGAACAGAAAGATGTGTGAGGTCATGATTCCTGTGGTGCGTCCATGCCCACTCCTTTTTTTTGCCACTGTGCATCCTGTACTGTGTTTACTCTCACGATTTATAACGCTATTAGTGGAGTATCAATGAGGTTACGGCGTAGTAATCCTTAGTGCAGGTGTATTAAAGCAACCGCTCTTCTTTTCGCGTGGTGCGCGACCACGCCATCCATGGAAACCTTGCCGTGCTCGATTGTGACGCGGACCCTCATGAATCATAGAGCGTAGGCTTAATCCACTTTTCTATTTCAGCGCACTTGTTAACAAAACAGAGGACTGGACAACGACACAGACACAGCGCACGAGTGGACATAGCGCTGCGTCCGTGTCGTTCTTGTGTCCTCTGCGCAAAAATAGAATTTTGAATGATGTTTAACCAACACTGCTGGTCGGTGTCACGTGGGACGACGCCTATCTCGCTGAGAGGGGCAGAGGCGTCAGCATGCGGGTTACCATTTTACTTTGCAACAGTTCCTCACAGTAATGGTGCTTATTCTTCCACCTGTAGCATATGTCGCTCATGCGCATAGAATGCCGTTGTAGGCAGGGGCTTAAAGGCACCCATCATTGGAGGGGGGGCCCTCATAGAGCGGTAACATATATATATATATATATATATATATATATATATATATATATATCAACCGCGTTAATTGGAATTCGCACTGACTATAGAATTTTCGAATTAGCTGGCGGACGGTAGAATGAACGGACATCGCGCCACACAGCGCGGCCAGAACCCAAAGATCCCTGTTTTCTTCTTCTGGTCGTGCCACATCAACCCAACAATCGCGGTAAACTCATTACTAAACAGATGGAAGAGCTACAATTTACCTTAACAAGGCACTACTGCCAAAAAAAAATAAAACAGATAAACTCCAGCGCTTGTGGAATGGGTGTCGTCATGCTGCAGGTGACCACCAGAGGGGGGGGGCGAGCCCCTCCTAAAAAAAAATGGGGGGGGGGGGGGGTGCAATTTTGTCCGCTATTTGCCGACTGATAGTAACCTGCGTCTCAGAAGCGATGCATGATACATCAGGAGCGATGTATGCTTTGAATGGGCATATCTATTTGTGTCCGGTTCAGATTTTTAGGTTGTGTTTTTGAAAAAGAGTAAGTGCGGCGGTGTTGCGGTGTTTAGTGAACATGAATATTCTGTGCCCGTGCTGATGTGATTCTGCAGCCCTTCAACATTTTTCAGTATTCCTTTATCATTTACGCTGTTATTTGGCACTTAATGACCTTAAATGTGCACAAGTGTGTTTATCCTGAGGTAGCGATTTGTGCTGCCTGCACATAAGTGTGGATAGGGCTGTTTTTCTCCTGTCAGTTTTGCTGTGATGTGCTTTTTTTCTCTCTTATGAAACATGAAGCCATAATTCTATCTCATGTATTTGTATTGAACGTCGCTGTTGCATTGTATCTAGGGGCTACGGCTCAGTCAAACTGTTCATGACAGCTTTTTCAGCTGCTACCCTGTACCTGTACTTCTTGAGGCTGGAACAAGTTCTTCTTCTTCTTCTTCTTCTTTTTTCTTCTTCTTCTTCTTCTTCTTGTTCTTATTATTATTATTATTATTATTATTATTATTATTATTATTCATTTCTAGCTGCAAAGCCAACTATTCCCTATCAGCAACACAATCTCGGTGAATTGCTGAAAAGTGTCCGGATATGATGTAGGAAGTTGCAAGCCGTGCAACACGTCTACGCTTCTATGGAAGAAATAAACGGGTAAGCAATAAAGCACACTTATAGAACTGCTTGTAACTTCACTTTTTTGCCTCTGTTTTGTTAGGGCATGTTTATCGCTCAGGTATCAGAGGCGAGAAGAGGAGTGACATGCTGGAAACGACAGGACACGGAAAAGCAGCAGCTAAGCAGGAAAGATAAGAGAACACACCTCACCTCAAGTGATCATCAGTTACCTTTACAGCGTAATTGACGTGTCTTCTTCACAAGTAAAGCATTATGGTTTGGTTAATGGGATATTTCTTTTTACAGACACCTCCAAAGGAGTTTATAGGACCCTGCATTTTCTGGGGGAAAAAGAAGACTCCTCATCTGCGGCAGCGAGCTGGAAACTTTTCGTATGAGTGAAGAGATGGCCCCAGAGAAGGAACTAATGATGTGCCTATGCCTGTACTGCATGGGAGATTAGACATATCCGGCAGCATATGGCCAACGGCTTGGCTTCATCCAGTCACAAGGCGGGGCTCAGGCAGATAGGTATCATCGACATAAACAACACTAAGGAGTTTGTTCACTGCGTTGCGCATTTAAGTAGACAGTGTATACCGAATTAACCTTCCTCAGCATTACGCAAATATTTCTGCTGTCAAATGTGTAAATTCTCTTTTTAGCTGTGGTTTCGTTGCATCGCGTTTCCTGGGTGTGTATACTACATGAATAAAAAAAATGTACGGGTCGTAGATCTTCTGTTGCTTATATTCATCGCGTTTCTTGGAATAAAACGCCAGAGAAATATATTTTGATAAGGTATTTTTGGCGAACAACAGGGAAAACTAAATGCTTAAAGGGAGAAATACTGTCCTATCGTCCCATACATTGTGCGCATGGTTCATTACCTTCGAACGCTCAGCGCGGCACAGCGTGTTTGATATAGCACTCGCCGCTCTGTACAAAGAAATAGGGAGAGGCCTGTTTACACTTTGTATTGTTTTGCATCCTTGAAATGTACCAGGGCTTAGCCAAACCGCTTGTTAATGGATTAGTTTCAGCGTCAACGGCGGGAGTGTCTTGCGCAATCTCTTTGTGGAACATTCAGCAACTGCTTCGCCTGCCTGCTGCTAAGGTGGAGACGAAAGAAGAGGACTGTGGGCAAAGCTTGCTTCGGAGAAGCGATGCAAGCCGACAGCGACCCGTGCTTCAAGCAGACTAGCATCTGCGCCCAAGGAGAGGGGGAGGGAGTGGGGTCACCCCACTCCATCTCTTTCTCCTGTGGCGCAGATCCTCGGCGCCGTCTTTAAGCGTGCGTAATGGTCACGCCATAATAAGCGTGTAAAAAAAACTTGAAACGCACGCTTAGGTAAGCGTGGGATTCTTCAGAGTGTAGGCGTGATCGCTCAGCGTGGAGAAATATCACGCGTACCTTAGGCGTGTAAAAAAACTTAAAACACACGCTTAGGTAAGCGTGGGATAGGCTGATCTATAGTGTACTAGAAATGTTTAGCCGATCCCAGAGGCACGAGAGGTGTTGAAAGCTTGCGAAGGCTCCGACCCCGGAGCCAATGGAAATCCACGCTAGATGCGCAAATCTTTCGATTCTGTCAACGCAATCGACGGAGAAGAAGAAAAAGAAAATGGCTTTCGCCTTCCAGCCATCTTAGGTGAATGCAAAGGGACCATGCGAGTTGTTTCGCTTAACGCTGCTTGTTACTATGCCACGTACACTGCCAGCCGTATACTTGTTGATGAGTCCCTTATCTTTTTTTTTTTTTTAACTTTCAGTCACCGCTCTTCCCATACAAATACCGAAACACTGTTCTTTCCCATCTGCTGTTTTTCATGCTTCTTCATCTCTCTTCGAAACTAATTTTCTAACCACTGAAGTCGCCACCGACTCCAGCATCTCCATATGTCTGCACGTCGTAGAGTGTACGTTATCTGTACGTTATCATTGTTACAAGGCGCTATTTTTAGGTGTAGGGTAAAACGGAGAGCAATAAAAGGTTGTGTAGGGTTAAGTAGGGTAACGGTCACCTTGGCGTAGCCTATTTGGCAAAAATTGGTTGGCAACACTGTTTGGAAGCAATCAATGGCCCAGTCGTAATGCAATTCCTATTGTGTAACACCTGGTTACACAATTCGCATTCTGTGACGCGTGGTTGCTATTTTACTCCTCTACCACGTTATCTTGCTTATGTTAACGCGGTTCCTTCCCGACATAACACTTGCATAGGGTCTTTGTGGGCAGAAGCTTCGAGCACCGGCATGGCTGAGCAGTAGAATACTGGGCTGGCACGGAGCGCACCCAGGTTTGAACGCTGTTCCATCCTGGATGCTTTTTTTTCTTATTTGTTTTTTTTTCTTAATTCCTGCGGTAGCGGTTACGGACAGCGGCGGCGGCGGCGGACAACTACGGCACCCTTGGTGTGATCTCATAACAGCTTTCGCTGTAAAAAATCACAGCATATCCACGAAGTGAATGAGGGTGAGTGGGCGAAGCTCGGAGGGATCATTCGGGTAACCGTGAATCCCCCCCGTACATTGCCCACTCGATCATGCAAAGACGTGACAACACGTGTCACGTCTTTGCATGATCCTGGGTGTTCGATCGTGAGCTGGGCACGAGTGTCGCCGACTTGTGTTTCGGGCGCTCCCAGCTTCAGCGACAACGCCAGTTCGCGTTCCACGACAGAGGAAGACGATGCCACCTACTCAGACGCCGAAGTCCACACCAGTGGTCGACGCAACGCCTCGCCCCCGCATGCATCGCCAGAGAACGCTGCTGCGAGTTGTGAAAGCCACGCGTCTTTGGCTATGGGTTGTGCCGCCGTGAGTACCGGAGCCGCCGCATGCTCTGCAGATACCGGTTGCCCTGGTTTTGCATGCGACTCACACGAGAGCACTGTGAAGCTGACTACCTCCTCTCTGGGAAAGTTCACCTCACCGTTGATCACGATGGAGTCCACCTCCCGTTCTCGACTCCGAGTACCGCGTCGGCCCGACGATCCCAATTATAACAGCGCCATGTATCCTCTTTAATCGTCAACTATACGAAAACCACTAACGCCATCTAGTGATATTATTTCCAAGGACATATACCCACAACGACATCTAGTGAGCAATTCTTAAAACTAACTAGAAGTGGCTACTACAACATACTATTACAGAGGAGGGAACGACCCACACCCTAAGGAGCTTCGCCCCTAAAAACTTGGAGCACGCTTGAGTGTCGCATTCAACAGTAGAACGTGATAGCCTATTCGGGCCCTGTGCGCATTGCCTTCAACCATGCCGCAAGGAAAGGAACATGTCTGCGCGTAACATATAGGGCGTTTGAAACTAGCGTAGAATGCCTACTGGATGTACAGTTTCAAAGTGCCCACTATGCCATAGTTCTTCATTTTGCTACAGCGAAGCACCCACTAGTGCTCCGTAATGTACCACGTGTAGTTGCGCAGCTGCGCACTCTGCATTGGGTGGGCAGCTTAAAACTACCCACTCGTCGCGCAATTCACTTGTTTTGACGACTGGTACGATTTTGGGCTTCTACCGTAAAATATTACATGTGCTAAGGAGACTCATTCCACTACATGAAATTCGCAGTGTTCTTGCCGAAACACTTTCAGGCTTCGAGCTGAAAACATTTTGATTTCAGGCTTTCCGCTTCGAGCTGAAAACATTTTGATTATTTATTTTACTTGCATCTTTCCGAATTTTTCGGTCATGGACAAGGTGAGGATTTTTTTGCTCAAAACAAATGACACCGACTCCGACGCCGGTATTTCTGCGAAACTCGATCATTAACGTTGTCGCGTTAAAAGGTAGGGATACTTTTGCCCCCGTATGTGTATATATGTGTGTGTGTGTGTGTGTGTGTGTGTGTGTGTGTGTGTGTGTGTGTGTGTGTGTGTGTGTGTGTGTGTGTGTGTGTGTGTGTGTGTGTGTGTGTGTGTGTGTGTGTGTGTGTGTGTGTGTGTGTGTGTGTGTGTGTGTGTGTGTGTGTGTGTGTGTGTGTGTGTGTGTGTGTGTGTGTGTGTGTGTGTGTGTGTGTGTGTGTGTGTGTTTGTGTGTGTGTGGCATTGTGGCCCCCACAACACTGCGTTTATTCTTGCCCACTCTCCTTACAGATGCCGAGGAAGACACAGTATGCTCCATTGAGCTGGTATGGGTGCCGGCTCACGCGGAGAACCCGGGGAACGAGGCGGCCCACTAATATGCTCGAGGTTTTGTAAGCCAAGCGGTGGTACCCGCCTTTGATCCGGGAAACCCTGGTGAGGCCTTCACATCCTACCATGACAATACACATGATTACAGTCTTTCGAGGCAGTTAAAACCACCCCCCGCACCATAAGTTAACTAAGCACCAAGAGGTTTTCTGGCGCCGACTACAAACTCATTCATTCACGTCCCCATACATTTATGCACGTATATACCCCGACACGATTGACCCGCATTGCTCCCATTGCGGGTGCATAGCCACACTCCATCACATACTCTGGGCTTGCAGAGGAAATCCCCCTCCCCCCTCCCAATCTCCGGCCACTACCTCACCAGAGGGGTGGAAGGCGGTTCTGACCTCCACCAGCCTGACAGTACAGCTCTAGGTGATACAAAGGGCAGAGGAGGTGGCCGCCAGGTTCAGCCTGGCAGATCACCTGCCTCCTTATGTCTGACGAGAATAAAGTTGTGTTCTCTCTCTCTCTCCTTTCGCTACTGTCGCATTCCCTCAGCATGCTTCTCATTACATCGAGTCCCATGGTACGTGGGATCTGCCGAATTTTTTGCTTGCGGAGGTGCTGGCAACAAGCAGCAATTGTAGCCGATAGTTGCATTACGTATATGAGTTCTATAATACAAGCTTGAGGCACTCTCTTACCGGGTGGACACCCGTGAAGGCTGACACTAGGCCCCATGGCGGCAGCGACCAGTGGCCTACCATATAGTACGCCTCAAAGGCAGCGGCTACGTATTGTAGTGTTCCAAGCGCATCCGAAGCGCGACAAGCTCCCCACTTAATCTGAACCACAGCGCTGGTGTTATCATAAAATTTCATTTTCAGCTCGCGTCATCGCACGTGAAGCAAAAGACACAGCCGCTGCGACTCCGCGATCCCTCATAGATTGTCGTGCCGTAGGTATCGCCAGCTTTCCCGGTGGTGATTTTCACTCCCCAATAAATTGCCCCACGATCAGGATTTTTTTTTTTAATATGCGAGACGCCAATTCATTTAGCGCGAACGCTCAATGTGCGGGTGATCGAAAAAGTGGCACCCTAGACCCCGTTTCGGCGCAAGGCAGCACGTTTAAAAAGTTACTTCAATGCCTTCGCGCAGTTTGTTGCTCTTGTTGGGAGGCAACTTCTGTTGGAGCCAACGAAGCCTTTCCTGTTTATAGCGAACTCTTTTGTTATAGATCGCGCAAATCAATTCACTACAGGATTAGAGAAACAAGCAGAATGAAATTTTTTTCACGCTCAATTTTTTTGAGGCACCGTTTGTTGCTATCCCTTCAGTGAACTGGAAGCGCCGGAACAGAAAACGGACGGATGAAGAAGCACACAACACTGAAGAATTACGTATTATCTGACCCAGCTTGCTGGGTAAGGTAAGGTAAGGTATCCACTGAAGGAGTATGAATTACTAGCCCAGCCGTCCTTTTCTATCCTTTTCACTATTTGTTCCGTAGTAAAACCACTTCTCTGGATAGGTGCGGTGCATACAACGGACTGCTTCGACGGATATTTCGAAGAATATTTCCAAATACGCAAGGTAACGTTGTTAATGAAAGCTTACCTGTGTCATATCCGGGGTGACCCTCGAGGAAATTGTGCAGTCTGATTGCAAGAGTGCAATTAGTAAGGCGCGCACATGAGCGTACGCTGTAGTGACTCTATTTTGTCGCATGGCGAGAACTTTGTCGTTGCTCCGATGAAACGGCGGGCTCTTTCCCAGAACCCTGTAAAAGCAGTAATCGCAGCGGACAAATAAATCCCTATTTGAATGTAGAGCCTTGTATAATGAGATTACCTGCGCAAGAAAGCTTAATTTGAAGAGGCAAGGTCATAAAGGCTGTTCACCTTTACCGAGTTACCCCACGAACAATGGATTCTGCAGGGCGCATTTATTGATCACATGTTGTTCGCGAAAATAAATGGTTTGTGGGTTATGCAATGTCATGTTTTGAATAGCTTTCGCAGTATAATGAAAACGTAACCTCTTCCACAGTGGAGTAATGCGTTGGTGGCAGGACTGCGCACCTCCGGCCAAGCTTTTTCTGTGGGCTTTTCCGGGCAAGTTTGACTGCTTTGTATCTGTTGCCTCGCATTGTTAGTACTGCGGCGGCGCAAGTTAGGATAAAAAAGACGAGCAGATTGGGCACGCTCACGCTCGGGGCACACACGGTTTTTCGCGAGTTGTGGTGTTTTTTGGCTGCGGCTGGCGCGGAACCCCTTAGAGACGAGACCGAGGCATTAAAAGACACCTCTTTATTCCTCTGAACCTTGGCCGCGTCTGCCTGTCAGCGGCCGCTAAGCGCGAATTGCGAGCGCGTCATCGTTCATCGTTCTCTTCTTTACAGTAGGCGCCCTCGCAACCGCCGCTTCCATACTACATACTAAAAGATCACCATTGTGTACCTGTAAAAATAATCGAAGAGAGGAACTCGTCCACCTCTGTTCGCCAGCGTGTTTCAAGCTATTAAATATGGCATTAACAATAACGTTGCATTGGCGTAAGTCGTATGGTCTGAATCGTAATTCCCATTGTATGTGAACCTATGCTTATGATTCGGTTTTGCTTTCCCCAGCGTTTTGCAGAGTCCACTACTGCTCTCCAGCGCCTCTGATCGTATTGCCAACGTACAAAAACAGTACGTTGGCAATGCGATCAACAGTATGTTCTGTCCCGAAAGGGTCCCCAGTATGCAGACCGTTGTGTATAATATGCTTTATATTTGGAGAGACTGCTTGCCCTGCCTCCCCTCTTTTAAAATGCTAATATTTCCAGTAACAATGGTGCTCAGTGCTGTAGGTGCTATATTCTTCGTCAAAAGCGCCAACTTTGTTTGAGTCATTGGTTATAACTTGAGAAACCTTCCAAAAGTTTTGCAAAGTGTTCATTGCTGTTTTTAATTGAGTAATATGACGGAAACTACTTGGTATTCACATAAGTGGTATAATATGATTCCAAAGTAATCAATGTGGGAATGAGTGGCTATAATTTTTTCCATATGAAGAGATTTGCGAAGAGTCCACTTTGTTGTCCGCCTTCTTTGAAATACACAGACAATAAATCTGCATTCACATCGGTGCTATGTCTATAGTCGAATGTGTCCGCTGCGTGTGAATATGTGGCTATAATCTGTTTTCACACTTGAACAGTTTTGCAATGAGTCCACTTATACTGCCTAGTCTCAATCAAAATAATTCTATTAAATCCTCGCAATAATAAGAATTCGGCATGCCTCTTGAAAAATAAGAATTTGACAAGGGGTATGCTTTCTTCAAAAGCGTTCAGTATGTTTGAAACGGGGGTGCAGTCGAAGCCACTTATAACAATATTCAAGTGCCACGAAAATTACATTGTGATAACCGATAATTGCTATAAATTTGTTGCACGAAAACATCTAAATTAGGGGATTACAGGCTGTTGTAAGAAAACAGTAATATCCGATGGGATGTGACAACAGACACCAGTGATAAGGATGACAAAGCTGCAGATTTTTTGGACATGACTGAAAATCCACAAGCATCCACAAGCCCTGTAGAGCCATTGTATGACAACCTCTGAAGTTTCGGACGCCGAAACTCTGCCAAGTTTTAACTTGTTACTCAAATTTTTATGTCTAGAAGTGTATAAACAGAAGCCACCACAAATGCCGCGCCGTAGCGGATTTTAAAAGTTAGCTTTGCCTCAATGCTATAACTCTATGTGGTCAAGCATAATGCAAATTTGAAGGGGCGCTGGAGCACGTTGGGGTGGTGGATGGCGGTTCAGCAGCTTCAATTTCTTGTTATATTCTTTCTTTTCGAGGATTTCGCGTTTCATTACCTTTCGGCACGGACACCCAACATCCATAATTCATTGTTATAACCGATTATGCGGCATGTGGAAACCACTGTAAGCGGGTAATTTTACCTGAGGAAGCATGCAAAAGTTGACGGTGGGTGCAGCAGCTTCACATTGTTGTAACCGATATGTTGTTAAAACCGGTGTCGTTATAAGTGGGTTCAACTGTATTACTTGCAAATTTGTTCTGCGGAACCCCGCAAGGTGGAGGAAAGGTTGAGGCTTGAGAAATGCGGTTGAGAAATGGAAAATAGACAACCACACGTTTGAAGCACACAGCCACAAGGAAATCCATACGAATTTCTCAGAAAGAAAAGCTTCTTAGTAGCCGAAAAATTCGTCCTGGTCCGGGGTTCAAACCCGGGACCAACGCCATTCCAGGGTGGTGGCTTTACCAGTAGCGCTAACCAGGAAGCTGGCAGTTGGCAGCGCATGGGCGAATTCATCGACAACTCGAACCACATGGACACAAGTATTATCTGGGTATGCTCTTATGTGTTGAAAAGTTTTGCCGACAGTCAATATCTCCAGTCCGGCGTCCTTGAAGCTGTTAAAGCTGGCACTACGAATAACTTGACACCGGCAATAACCATATGTTTTCTGTCGAAAAATTTCAGTGTGTGTGAATCAGGGGCTGTAATTCTCGTAGCCTTTCAATGAATTTCCAATGAGCCCACTTCTCTTTCCCGGAGTCTTTTAGACTTAACATAGTTGGCATGTTCAATATGCCTGTTTAATATGCATGCAGATTACAGCCGTTTCAAACTTTTCTGAAAGACAAGACAGGAGGAAAGAAAAGGCAGGTGCGCGAACTAGGGCACACTTACTACACTGCTTTGGCTGGAGAACTTCGCCATTGAAGGAGAGAGCAGAAAACGAATAGCACTCGTGGGCTCACTTGCCGGTGCTCATGCATCTTCTAGTTCTTGCACATATCAGTTATTTCAAACACACTGCGCCTTCATTGCTTTCAATGTCACCGACACACGTATGCATTCTAAAAGCAGCGAAGTCTGTTTATTAGCCATGGTTTACCCTGCAGTTGTTTCATTGTAGTGCGCCGCGAATGAAGCTGCATGTCCTGCCCAGCACAGACTGATAGGTCTTCGTCAGGATGTTTTCATTTCCGGAGAAGCCTTCGGCCGAAGTGTCCGCCACACAGATACAGCATATTTTCTCTACTATACAATGCATTTATCGCAACTTCCCTCATAAGGCCCCTTACCAACGTTGCATTCTGGTGAGTAATGTAAGAGCAGGATGAAATTTATATGTGCGATGTTGGGATTTTTTTTTTCAGCAGACTCGATAGATATGCGCTTTGAAAGGACTGACGCACGGCCGCTACAGAACGCTCGTGCAATAGATTGTAGAGATAAAGGAACAATCGCACATTGCCACGGAATATTAAAGATTGAAGGAATATTAAATAATAAATATTTCCATTAACAATGAGAACCATTGTTAGTGGAAATTTTAGCATTTTAAAAGAAGCGCGGCGAGGCAAGCAGTGTCTCCAAATATAAAGCATATTATACACAACGGTTTTCATATTGGGGACACTTTCAGGACAGAACAGAGATTTTATATGTTGAATATTCAAATATTAAAGCACAGCGAATGTGATTTTGAGCACACTCAGGCAGTGCTCATTTTCATTGCCGCCTCAAGGCTTGTAGTTCTAGTCCTTTTATGAAAAGTCACTCAATATACATAAAGAGAGGGTCATTTTCGCCACAGCACAATACAATTCGTCACCCTGCCTGAAATATCGGTAATGTCAACGGTTTATGCTTTCAACTCAGCAATTATGATTTTGAAGGGCTTTCGCTGTACATATCAGTTTCACCAAAACACTATTGAACCTAGTCATTTAAATAAAAACCATGCATTTGTTTTCAAACATCCATGGCTAATTTTCCCACATGCGACCCCTCGGCACAAGTTGGCTCTTTTTTGGGTTAGTTCGATAATTGTGTGGCCGTTTTCGACCTGGCAACCTTGTCAGTATGCGTATTCTCGACACATGAAGGAACGTATCGTGTATCTGAAGACGCAAGAGAATGCTATCGTATCTTCGCAGTGCGACTGCACTAGGATGGCGGACTAACTCCCCTTCTCGAGCTTACATTGTTGCCCCTAAGACACTTATATAAAAAACAAAGCTATATTTTCATATCTTTCCACTACAGCATTTCCGCAAGGCCAACCGATCAGGTCTGTACGTCTCTATAGGTGAAGACTGTCGGTGTGTCACTTGCGCCATTAAGGCAGAAAGAAGTGCACGAAGGCCTACTTGAATCCGATCTTTAGTTTAAAAAAAGCCTTAAATAAATAACACAGTCAAATATGGATAAAGCCCTAGCACTGCCTTGCTCCGTGTTTATTTTTGCCCTGTATTTTAACCATGGACACGCGATGACAATCTCACTGCGAGGCGCTATTGAACCTTTAAAGCGAAAGCCTCAGAAACTTCATCAGACGCGAGAATTGACCGTTGGAGGGGTTAACACGAGTGATGCAAAAAAATCATGGCGCATGACGTCATGATGACGTCACAGATCGCCAACAGTGATGAGTGATTGGGGCATAAATGCGACATTGCGACGGTGCGGCGTGCTTTCTGCAGTGCTGTGGTGTCGCGACTCGCTAGTGATGCAAACGTGGTGGTGTGGACACTAGAGAGGCACCACGCAGCATACACGTGCGTCGCATGGAAGAGGACAACGTTGGCGGGACATGGCAGATGTTAGCGGACGAGGGAAAAACCACCACAACCCATAAGAAATTCGCACGGCTGGCCATAGAGGGAAGCAGAGAAGCAGAAGACGACGGGCTGAATGAGAGCAGTCTGACTCAGAGAGCCCGGAGGAAGAAGACGCTGCTGTTAGGGTTCGTGCTGTCGAGTTACGGACTCGAGCACGAAGGGCGCCACAGCACCGAAGGGTTTCTAGACACCATAGGAAACGGTCCATCGGGAGTACGCGGCCTTCCCACTGTTCGAGAAGCTAGTCTAGGCAGCTGAGCCTTCCGTTGGGTGCAGATTTCGCCGTGCCGGTTGGCGAGCCTTCCTGCTGCCGGTTACCTGCCAGGGGAGGGGCACAATAACCTACTGGCTGCCTCTATGCTGCATGCGTGAGCAGGGAGGTCTTCGGCCTGCTGTGCCTGAGGGCACCTCCATCTACGATCTCTGCGCCGACTTGCCTCCTCGTCCACACCACAATCGCCCTTGCGGCCAACGCAACCACATGCCGACAACTTGTCCGCCTCTCCAGTCAACTCAAGCGTCTCAACAATCGGTGACTGTGATCTTTCCTTTGAATGGTCCGGGGAACTTTTTTAGTTAGTACATCGCCGGTCGCAGTAGCTTTAAAGCGTTTCTAACTTAAGTCTGTTTGTTCCATTTGCTTGTTTCTTTTCCCGTTTTCCCATTTATAAAAGTTACTCTCTTTTTTGTAATTCAAAAAATGGCTTCTTCATTCTTGATTTGAGGACATGCCTCATTCTATACATCCACATCACTATACCTGCTTCACAAATTCCTGTGGCGGACGCCAATTTTGGTGCAGGTATAGTGTTGCGCATGTATAGATTGAGGCAGGGCCTGAGATCATTAAATATGAAGCCATTTTCTTCATACACAAAAAGAATGTATATCTACCTGGACAGCACGGATTCTGACACCAGCGTGTTCTTCCTCCGGGCTCTCCAACTCATACTGCTCGCATTGCAGTCCTTCGTCTTCCTCTCCTCTTCTTCCCGTCTATCGTCCGCCGTGCCACCTCCTTATGGGTTGTGGTCGTTTTTCCCTCTTCCGCTCACACGTGCCATGCCCCGTCAATGACATCCTCTTCTGTGCGACGCACGTGTCTGTAGCGTGGTGCTGCTGTACGTACACACCCCCGCGTTTGCATCGCTGGTGACACCACAGCACAGCACTAAGCACGCCACACCGCCGCAATGTCGTATTTATGCCAACTCACTTATAACAGCGTCCTGTAGCGTAATAAGTGCTGTAGAGCGCACCTCTTAGTCATCTGTTTCTGTGTTTGGCGGCGTCGCCGTTGTTGGCTAGCGTCGTCGGCGTAACCGATAGAGCGAACGAGGACGAAAGAGAGCGAACGCGGAATCTGTCTATATCACTAGCCATTGCCCTCCAACCTCGGTTTCTTCCTCCGTCACGGGTGTTGGCCCCTCGGTCCGAGCCCGTGCGCATGCAGGGCAGGCAGGTGCACTGCGGCTGGCTTCGCTTATCGTAAGGGGGGCTGTCAATGTTTTTTTTTTTTTTTTTTTTTTTTTTTTTTTTTTGTTCGCGACGCCTACAGTGTACTGAGTGTCATGGGTAGCACTCGAGTGTTGGCACTTTCTCGGCCAGCATCTAACAAACGTTACATTGCTACCACTTCGGATAGCCAAAATATGAACCACAGTTGGCACTTCCCCAACACGAACCTGCAGGGAGTATTGTAATCTGCGGTGAATTTTTTTTCGGCACCACCACTACCACCACCTCTATCCTCCAAAGTGCGCCGGGCACCAGGTCACGCCGTGATCCATTGTGAGATTCTTTCTCAGTATGTGTTAGACGCTTTACTTGAAGCACCACTGGTATGAGTCAAGCACACCTGTTTCATGGCATGCTGGCTCGTAATGCAGTTGAGATTGCCACTCCGAATTATCACACGCTGAAGCGTACACTACAAACCATTCGAAGTGGCGTTGCGAAGACGCAGGATCTGAGACGAAAGAAAACAGACAATCGAAGTGAAGCCGTTGCCAGGTGTCGCCACTTAAGCACCACTATGGCAACACTGAGATCGTCACTAAGCTTCGTCACTCAACTTCACCAGGGGTGGGACCCGCTGAACGCGTCGTAGTACTGTCGATGTCATAGGGTGCTGAATGCCCTGTTTAGCCTTGGTAGGCTAATAGCCCTCGAAATGAAATAACTTCCACGCAACGGATGAAATTCATACGTCGCTCAAAAAACGTGTGCATACCAAGCTATGGAGTCAAGGCTGCCTTTCAAGTTTGAAATTTTATGTCACTGCTCCTTCAAGCCAATAATTAAAAGGTTAAACGCTCGCGTACAGTTTCCGAAAAGCATTTTTCATGCAAAATACATTACATTGATCAAGGTTTCGTGTTTTACGTACCAACACCACGATATAAGGCATGAAGTTGAGAGCGACTCATGATATAATTTGACCGTCTGGGGTCTTGTGGACGTGACCCTAAATATGTGCACACGGAGGTTTTTTTAATTTCTGCCTCATGCGAAAGCGACCACATTCGCCGGGTATTGAACCAGCTTTCTCAAATATTACAGTGCGGCACCTCACCTGATTTGTAACTGCCCCAGTAAATATGTAAACCTTTCTGTGCTCCGAAAGGTTTTTTAAGGCGAATGTGGCGCACTTCTGTAGTTCCATTGTAGTATAAATTGCCATTCATTTTTGTCTTTGTTTTTGGAGGGGGAGGGGAGTCACAGTGACTTTGTCCAGAGCACGCTACTAGACTTTCATACCTTCTTGAATTAATTTGTCAACTTACGAAGTGGCAATGTATTGCATTTTTTCCGTCTTGCCTGTTCAAATAGCGAATGCTGGGGTTTTGTGTGCCAACACTACGATATTATTACCAGGTCAGCCATATTGGGGACTCCGCTCCAATTCTAATCACGTGAGATTATTTACCGTCCACCGAAATCTAAGTACACGGGTGCTCGTTATCTGTTTAGATTTAGCGTTTTTCTGTGGTTGCGGTTAGCCGCATTATGTTTCATTAGTGGCTTACGAATCTTCGCATCTTCCGGACCTTTAATATTCCAGTTGTGTTCACGAATTTGTGCTGTACCACATTTTCCCCTTACCCATTGCCT
The DNA here is from genome assembly GCA_030522465.1 of Rhipicephalus appendiculatus. Lineage (NCBI taxonomy): Eukaryota > Metazoa > Arthropoda > Arachnida > Ixodida > Ixodidae > Rhipicephalus > Rhipicephalus appendiculatus. The sequence continues at coordinate 9,501 of JALIZH010025772.1, read as the reverse complement.
CTATTGAGGCCTGCAGTGTACTGATAAATAATAAGGTAAATAGCAATTACTGGTTCATTGAACAGGATTGAACACTGTAAATTGATATCACTGAAAGTTTTCACTGCGACACAAAATGTTATTAAATAAAAGATTTTTACCCCCTTCTCAAGGCCTGAGAGTTGAATTTCAATGTTGAAATTGATTTGTAAACGTACCTTTCAGTGACTATTTCCCGACGCAAGTCTCGAGAGCGACCATTTTAGGCCTACACGAATATCATTTTATGTGATTAAATGACTAGTTCTCTCTGACAAGATACTCTTCAGTTACGATATCAACACTTTTATTGCGATATATCAATTATATGGACAGTCTCGATGTGTTTTTGCCGTCGCCGTTGCCGTTGCCATCACCGTCACCGTCATTTCGCGTATAAAGTATAAATTGATAGATCCCCCCCCGCGCACCGTACGTTCTACCCGCGGGTAACAGCGCGGGAGCGGGGGGCGATAAACGCGGCTGAAGGGGATATCAAACGAGCCGACCCATCTCCGTCACCCCCCGCTTGTTCGACCAGCCGGGCATTGCTCAAGAAGAGAGGAAACGCCCCGCTCGTCTTTAACTAGAACGGAAAGACGCGAGGGGGGGGGGGTGTCCCTCATGCAGCCACTGCGACCTTTGGTTTTACGAGCGCGGTCGTCGCTGGGCGTTATCTCGCAATCTCAGCAGCGGATAGCGGGCGGCTGGCTCCTACGTGCTCCGCTCTCAACGTGAGGAGATTGTGCGAACAGTGTCCCTGGAGCAGCCGTATGCTCTTCAACCAGCATTTTGTAGACTTCCGTGAGATCGGATCCAAAAGAGTTAGATGCCAGCCTCAATTCGAATAACATTAGACTTCGTGGCTATCGCATTCATTGCTTCACCCTTGCGGTGAAACTGTGACTTTTTTAGGAGCTTGTTCGGCAAGCTTCTTAAGCTCGCGCCTTGTCCGGCGGCGATGGCGGTGGCGTGTACACTTCTCCGCTCACTGTGCATGCGTGTCCCATCCCTCTCTCCTCTCCTACGCTCCCCCCCTCTCTCCTCTAGGCATCCCTCCCCGCGGCGTCCACACTCCCACTGCGCATGCGCGTCCCCCCCCCCCCCCCCCCATCTCTCGCCTCGCAGCGCCGACGCAGGCAGCGTCTGCTAGAGAGTTTCTTGGTTGAAAAACCGGCAGATCCCACGCACTGTGGGAATCGATGTAATGCGAAGCAGCCAGCAAGGAGCAAATCATGTTGTACATAATATGCATGTCATGATTTACATGTTAGGACCTGTCATTTATGTTCATCATACAGTCACGTCTGCGCAATACTAATTTTGGTGTAAATCAAGCTAGACGGACGAATCACACCATGAGCGTGGCATCTAAATGACATTGCAGAAGACATGCATGCCAATATTTTCACGTTACGACCTGCCACTTATGTTCGCTATATAGTCACATCCCGCAATACAAATTTTGGTGTATATCAAGCTAGCGAAACGGCCGTGAGAGTGCCATGAGCGCGGCATGCAAGTCATGTTGCACATGACATGTCATGATTTCCCTATTACCACTTATCACTTAGGTTCATCATACAGTCACGTCGCTCAAAAGGCCACTTTGTATATTCCAAAGTGTGTTCGGCGAAAGCTTGCGGCCATACGACTGACTATGCCATGTCTTTTTTTTACACTCTCAGTGGTATCATGGTATGGTACACAAACGGATAGCGTGCGTGTTTTCTTTTTTAATTTTTTACCTCGAATCGCAGCGCGACGCGAGAATAATGAGCCTCCCTTTCGCATGCGTTCGTATTTTCGCGCTTTGCGCATCTTGCAGACGCCATCCGCGTTTCAGCGCTTAAATTGACGGACACTTTCTAAATTCCAAAGTGTGTTCCTCGAACGCCTGTGCCAATTGAGACGGGGTCGGGCAGAATGGAACGCGGTGCGCGCTTCTCCCTCCTTGCATGATTATACACGCTGGGCACAGAGACGCTACGCAAGCAAAGCACGAGCGCTGTACAGTCCAACGCGACCGGCGTCCGTTTGCGCGCCCCGGCGGACACCTGGCACCGTGCCAAGGCACGGCCGAAGGGACGGACGGACGGAAGTGAGCATGAGACATTAGAGGCTTTCGCCTTAAAAATTTGGTGTATACCAAGCTAGCGAAACGGCCACGAGCGTGCCATGAGCGTGGAATGCATGTCATGTTGCGCATGACATGTCATGATTTCCGTATGACCACTTGGCATTTATGTTCGTCATACAGTCACGTCACGCAATACCAAATTTGGTGTATATCAAGCTAGCGAAACGGCCGTCAGTGCGCCATGAGCGTGGCATACAAATAATGTTGAACATGACATGCTGGTCATGATTTTCATATTGCCACCTGTCATTTATGTTGGTCATGCAGAAATGTCTCATCGTACCAATTTTCGGACATATCAAGTTAAGAAAACGGCCTCTTGAGCACTATGGCTATGGCGTGTAAGTCATACTTTTCATGAAAAGTTAGTCATGATTTTCATGATATGACCAGTCATTCATGTTTGTCATGCAGTCATGTTATGCCATACCAATTTTGGTATAAATCCCATTAACGATACGACCAGGAGAGCACAAAGTCGTAGGCGGCTAGATAGATAGATACGCTCAAAGTCTCCGACGTTCGCTAAGAAATGCTTCGCATTTAAAAACCGACTGCTCGCGCTCCACAACCGTTCACTGGCCACCCCGTATATATGGCACTGGATCTTGACCTCCAAGGTGGTCCCGGTGGGAGATTTCTCCTGTGCGTTGTTGAACAATTTCGCAGCGTGCGCGCAGCGTGCGCGTTAACTAAAATTCGCAGCGTACGCGTTAACTAAAAGCGGACTGCGGGTCTCTGTGTCCATTCGGAGTCTTCTGTCTCTCATTGCCAATTAGCAGCGATTGGAATGTTCCAGTAGGAAACAGCGGTCCATCACTGCGTGCTTTGCGCCTCCCCAGGTTTCTCTCCTGCGCAACGCTGCGATGAGCGCCAGCGTCAACGGCGCCGCCAGTGTAAGCGTTAGCGCCCGCTGCTTCGTATCTACACATGGTTCCCTTTAGCGGGAGATGGTGTAATTTTATCTTCGCCGGGAGCTCAGGCAGTGAAAACTTCGTTACCACTCGGCCGCATGAACACCGCACAGCAGCGCGGTGGGCTCGCAACGAACAGCAGCTGGGGCTCGCGGCCCGTGCGCCGCATGTAATGTGTATATAACAACGTTGTCACGTCTATATATGATGGTAGGAGATGTGTACGGAGGATTCGCGGGTTACCCGATTATCTCCGAGCAAGCTCCTCCAACATCGTTCACGTTGTGGATATGGCGTGATTTTTTTCTTCAGCATTACAAAGTAGAGGTTGGCCCGTTACAGCAGTTTAATTATGGTATTTGTACACAAAAATTGTTTATTATTTTACTACATCAAACGGATGAAGAACATACATAGTGTTTCTAGTAGAAAGTGACGTATTTCTTATGGGCAGATCATGGGGGGGGGGCTAAGGTGAACGCAGCGCACAATTTAGGTCAGCCATGATGGAAGAAACATTGCTGCCATATGCAAAGGGTGAAAGAAAAAGTCCGGGTGAGGGATAAAAATATGTCTGTTGTAAAGCACTAATCCTGAACCTATGGCTCCACTATCAGGGCTACCCCCGGGCACGATATTGTTCATTCCAATCAAAGTGTCTTGACAAGCTTCTTGGTACTTGAGTTTAGCTTGTTTTCTCACCATGTCCTGGTATGGATTGAAGCACTCTGTACTATTCGCAACATTTATCGACGAGTTTTTCACCCGCAGTTCAAACGTGTCCCCCCTGTCCACCTGTAAAGAAAAAGCGTTTAAGACAAGTGATAAAAGTCGTTGAGGTGCCATCGGGCTTTTCTTTTTTCTTTTGTTGTTGTTGAACGGCTTCATAAAGTCTGAAACTGACAGCAAAAATCGTATAAAAAAGAGATTTGAAGGAGGCGATCGTAACACGAGTCGCTGGCGACAAGGTATGCAAATGCACCTATTTCGCTAGTGATGAAGATGTCTGTGAGACCTGTGGCTTCTCTCATTGAAACGGCCTGTAATGTTAGTCGATGATGGCGATGTTTGCAAGACGAAGATTTGTGCCAGATCTTATCACGGGATATACTCAGCTATGCAGGTCCACAGCCACTCGCACTTTTGGGGACAAGGTTGAGTAAGTAAAATACTAAAGAAATCTCTTACTGATTGTGCTGTATAAAAGAAAGGCATGTACATTTCTCGGAATAATACTATAATGCCACGAGACCTAAATATTGCGCAGGCCGCAGCGTCGCAGCTGCCTTGCCGCTCGCATGACACCTTCACATATACGGGAGCTGTGTTTGAGACATAGTGTTTTAATGCAACAGCGGTTCCATAGACGAACGCTTAAAGCTTTTCTTCGGAGGCGTGTGGCCACCTAGGTATACGCTGGCCGACAATGTGGCTGCATTCCCGTTTTCAAGGGATTGTCCTCTTGTCATTCGTCATTAGGACCAGCTGACACCAAAATCCGGGAGGCCTTAGATATGTCAAGGGTAGGCAGCCTGTGTGTGAGCAGTCCTACGACTGCTTTCTCAGACATTGAAATTGATTACCCTTCACACGGATGTACACAAAATGTGCATGGTATGCGGTTATGGGTGTGACATGTTACTTATATTGTTTTTTTTTATTATTTTTTGTTCCTTCGTTCTTTTTTTTTTCTAGACTGAGCAAGTATGTAATTGTGAACGTTTGTCGATACATATTTGGTGTAAGTCTGCGCTGTATTCACAGCTCCTTTTTAACTTCGGTGTTCCTTCTTTTGCGCTGTTTGTTTCCCATGCGGCTGTGGGGATTGCGTTCCGAGCATTCACAGACAATTTCTGAGTACCGCATATATGCCTACATGGTTATTATTGTCATAAAGTACTGTTGAAATATTTCATTCTGCTGGGTAAAAATAAAACACCTACTTACCATCACCGACCACAAATATACCGCAGCTGTTGTCCTTGCTTAGGTATACAATTGTCTCGACATCTAAAGCATTGCCTTGTTCTGCAATAGAAATAGAGATGAAACTACCATAGTCCGCTCAAAGGAATTGAAAGTACCACGTCACGCTTCGATGTCATATCACAAAACTTTCTGTGCTTCCTCCCCTTAGTTGCAGGTACTGGCTGCGTCATTGCCGAGTGACTTAGTCTCAGCTATAGTACACACCTCGGAAGCAGACGTGCAAGCTCAAGCACAATCATAATTGCATGAAAACGTGTAAAAGTACGGAGAGTTGTGTGAGATGGTGTGACAATGCAATTATCAAACTGCTGTGACGAGTCAAGCAAGAAAAAACGAAACAGAGTGGTGGGCTTAGGGTGCCTCGATGTGCGCGCGCCTCCGCTTCCAGGGTGGAGACACCTTTTGAAAGACCCCGCGCCGCCTGGCGGCCATATTGGTTCGAAAGTCTCCGGCGGCGCGCAGAGGCTAGCGCGGGAACGGTGCTGTAAACACGTTGTTCTTGACGTGTTGATCGAGATCCGTTCTTTTGCCGTTATGACAGGCTGCTGTGTGCCACTGTGTACTGGTTCACACGAGAAAGGCCAGCGGATGTTTCGCTTCCCTCGCAACAGCGTGCGAAGAAAAAAATGGCACGCACAAGTGAAACGCGACCGCTGGCATCCGACCGACAGCACCAAGATATGCGAGGTTAGTTGTTGACTTGTCCAGCATGTGGCCGTGCATTTTTTAATCGCTGTCAGTGAGTATGCTGTTAAAAAATTGAAAGTTGGGCTAGTTGTTACGGATGCATTTTTGGTTACAGCGCGAAAATGACGAAGACAGCACTCGTTTGTGTCCCTTCTGTCTTCCGTCTTCGTCGTTTTCGCGCTGTAACTAAAAATGATGTTCATTGCCCGTCTCGCTATAGCTGCATCCTTGCTTGTCTCGCTATAGCTGCATCGCATAATCACCGCGTGAAACTGCATTTACAAACAGGATGTTAAGCTTTGCGTTAAACCGTGCAGAGTGAATAGATGCTTCGGCTACCTTGCCGATAAGCTTAGATAAGCTTGGTCAAGGCAAGTTAATCATAGCTCATACTAAATAAGCATAGTCAAGACAATCAATAATAATCGATACAAATAAATACTGATTGATACTCATTGATACCAATTAAGCCGCCGGATTAAACCAAAGTATACGTAGAAAAAGCCTAGTTAAGCCAGTTTACCGCAGCCTAATTGAGCTTGGACAAGCCAATTTAACGCTAGTTGATACCAATCTATACTGATAGATACCTACCAAGTGAGATTAGGCAAGATTAGTGGAGATTATGTTGGATCACGCTAATCCGGTTCAAGATCAGTGGCATAGCCATGAGGTAGATTAGACCCGACTAGGCTATGTTCTCTCGGATTAAGCATGACTAAATAAATCTGGGTTAAGCTAATCCTGAACAAGTCAATGTTGAGTGAACTGAGAATGACTAGCCGTTTGGGCGTATGGTCACATTAAGCCAATCTGATTAAATTTGTTGAAGCGGGATTAAGGTAATCCGAATCTTGAACCATCTAATTTTGAGTAAGTTGAGACTGATTAGCCAGTTAGATGACAGAGTATGGCCACAATAAGTCAATGTGGATTAAGCCAGATTAAGCTAATCCACATTGAGCTAATCACGAGCAAGTGAATTTGGAGTGAGTTGAGATTGTCTAGCCTGTTGGATGCCGGAGCATGGTCACGTTAACCCCATCCGGATTAAGCCAGATCAAGCTAATCCGAATTAAGCGAATCTTGAGCAAGTCTCTTATAAGTAGTTGAAATTGCCTAGACATTCGGATGACTGAGCATGGCCTCAATAAAAGCAATAGAAATTAAGCCGGATTAAGCTAAACCGCATTAAGCTAATCGGGACCAATATAATCCTGAACCAGCCATTTTGAGTAAATTCAGTTTGTCTAGTCAGTTGGATGATAGGGTATGGCCACTAAACAGAGTGGATTAAGCCGGAATAAGCTAATCTGCGTTAAGCTAATCACAGGCGAGCGAATTTGGAGTGAGATTGTCTTGCCTGTTGGATATGCCTGATCATGGCCACGTTTGGCCAGCTCGGATTAAAGTGGGTTAAGCTAATCCGTATCAAGATAATTCCAAAGAAATATATTTTGAGTAAGTTGAGATTGCCTATCCAATTAGATGACAGAGTATGGCCACAATAAAGCAATGTGGATTAAGCCGGATTAAGCTAATTCACATTCAGCTAATCACGAGCAAGTGAATTGGGAATGAGTTGAGATTGTCTAGCCTGTTGGATGCCGGAGCATGGTCACATTAACGCCATCCGGATTAAGCCAGATTAAGCTAATCCGAATTAAGGTAATCTTGAGCAAGTCTCTTATGAGTAAGTTGAAATTGCCTAGACATTCGGATGACTGAGCATGGCCTCGATAAGATAGTAGATATTAAGCCGGATAGAGCTATCATAATTAAACTAATCCTTATCAAGGCCATTCTGAGTAAGTTGAGCTTGGCCAGCTAGGTTTATGACCCTGTATGGCAACATTAAGTCTATTCGCGTTAGTCTATTCACATTAAGTCTATTCGCTGTAGCTCCTTGACCATGTCACGTATGTCATGGCATACAATTAAAGGCGTGTCATGATTTTTATGTAATGAGCAATTATTTATGTTTTTCACATGCTCTTGTTATGCCAGGTCAATTTTGGTTCTCGTCAACTTAGTCAATCGGCCGCGAGAGCGCGAGGACCTACGCAGCCAGTGAGATAGACAGACCGATAGATACGCTCTAAATGCCTTTATTTCGCCATCAAATGCTTCGTGCGTATTATTAGTGCCTAATCTATTTGTTACCAACATCATATGTGCAAGCCCTACCGCCAAAAGCGATGAGCTGAGCCAAATTACCGCGCATTTTGTTGAAAGCGATCCCTCTCTGCATGCCAGGCTATGCCAGCGAACGCGAACGTTTGAACCAATATGGCGTCCACAAAAGCAGTGTCTTCAACCCTGTTCCGAAGGAGCACATCGAGGCACCCTGGGTGGGCTGACTCTCGATTGCCCTCTAGCGTCGGACGTTTGAAAAAATGCACGACACACAGCACTATGGGGTCAATGTCATCACTGTGCCTATTGCGTTTACTGGTATGGTCGTCACGTCTTTCTGGCGCTATGTCGAAAGTGCGCAATGTGCGACACACAGCATTACTTGGCTAAGATCTCAACTGCAGGTTCACATGGAGTTACAAGGAACGTAAGTATTCCCATGTTTTAAAGGGGAGTGCGGGGCGACAATAATTATTTTTGAGAAAAATATGCATTTCACATCGGATTTGTTTTGGATTGCTGGTTCATTAAAGGCATGCTCACCAAGTTTGGATGTCATCTGTGCAGCAGAAAAGAATGAAACGAATTCTTTTCACGTGATGGTGGCGCGTATTTGCTGTCGAAAGCGTCTCTAAACATTGAGTTTCAAGACGCGGCTGCAAAGCTGGCGAGAATCTGAACTCGAAGTGAATGCCAGTATTAGAACCTTTGTTTTTCGCGCCTTTTAGTCAAAAGATCTTCTGTGGAGAGTGCGCTGGAGGCGAACAAATAAATTAAAAGGGCAAATTTTTGGCCGCTGTGAAATCGCAACCGAAGCTAGAATAGGGGTAGAATATCACGTGAACATCTTCAGCTGCTTTGGCGCCAATTCTGAGTTACCCTTGATGTGTTTGTGGGCTACTCGACTTATCTGTTCCTTCTCCTGCGAGCTCATCGCGATCAGCGGGTGGTCCATTTTGTGGCCAACAAGTGCTGTGAGCAACCTTCACAGCTCGAAAGCTGCTAAAAAATGAAGATGATTGGATGCTGAAGGGGAAATAGCGCGAAAACGGGACGAAGAAAGAATGACCACACAACACAAGCGCTGATTGGATGCAATTTTGTCACGGAAAGGCGTTGATTTGAAAAGGAAGGCCATATCTACACAGAAGATAACTTTGATAAACTTATTTAGACCATAAAAATACATAGCTTGTGGTGAAATCATTAAACTCATTTTTCTAATTTCGTACTTTTGGAGGGTAGGAGCCTGTTAGGAAAACTATTATGTCTAAACTTCTTCGGCAATAGCTACTTACAAGGTTGTTCCTAGACTGAAATTTTGTCAGCAACAAAATAAGGTGCTTTCCTGATTCCCAAGTGTTTTCTAACACAAGAAACCTTTAGATGTATGACATGCAGTGACAAGGAAAAAACAAATTATGTTCGCTTTTACAGTGATACGAGATTTGCCTTATACTGCACTATCAACCATCTAAAGGCATTTCATGATAAAGAATTATTTCATATTCTTTTATTTTTGAAAAATAGCTTTCCCAAGCTAGGCATACATGATTCATCATTATAACACCCATAGGTTTTTTAAATGCGAAGCATTTCTTAGCGAACTTCGGCGAC
>JALIZH010025771.1:0-11859 GCA_030522465.1 Rhipicephalus appendiculatus | reverse complement strand
CGAATTTTCACGGAAGAGTCATGAACCTCCGGAGCTTCGCCCACTCATCATCATTCACCCCGTGGATATGCTGTGATTTTTTTTAACGTTTTCTTCTTTTGTTGTTCTTGTAGCGCTCGTTATTAGCCATCATTACGGTCTGCACCTGATGAAAATTGTTAAAAGCAATTCTAAAGCCCAATTTTGGCCCGAGTCATGCTATTATTTTTTCGTGCGGTGTACTACTACTCCCTCGGGTGGGGTCATGCTACTCTGCTTCTGCCAGAGTTACGTTACTCTGTTGGGGTGGAGTACTTTGACCTTCTATGGGGGGCATTACTACACTCTGCCTCAAAAAGAGGTGATTTACTCTGGAAAAGAGAGTTAAATATGGGACAAGAATATACTCCCCGAAGAGAGTACCCGGCACTCTGTTAGTTCTTAGAGTAGAAAGCACCAACAGTTCCAGCTAAAGAAGCACTGATGTACTAGTAAAAGTGATGTCATTCGCTGTCCAGCACTGTTGTGCCGGATAAAGTTTATCAGAGCTTGGTCACACTGTTTCAGTCGATTATCACTGCATCGCTAATTGCGCAGGAGCAGCAATAGATCACTATTTTCTTTAAAATATCCTAAATAAGCCGAAATTCACATTAAAATAACGAGCATTGCAAATGAAAGGGCTCCTATTTCATTTAAGCAACTAATGTTTTCTTTAGCTCCTGATGACAAGTTGCAACATAGCTATTTCAGTTCACCGAACTTTCAGTGTATGCTGAAATATATATATATATATATATATATATATATATATATATATATATATATATATATATATATATATATATATATATATATATATATATATAATCGTAACAAGAGCACTCGCCTGTTGTGTCTCAGGATTACCCACCGTGGTGGCGCAGCACGCAACGTGCAGGTACTGCTGAGTTCGCTGGCACGGGCTCGATTCCCGGCCACGGCGGCGGAATTTTGATGAGGCTAAATGCCAAAGAACAACCATGTGCTTAGATTTAAGAGCACGTTAAAGAACCCCAAGTGGTCAAAATTAATCCGGAGCTTCTCACTACGCCGTGTCTTATCATACCTTGGTTCTGGTGCATAAAATCCGATAAATTCTGTTGCGTCCCAGAAGCTACAGCCAATTTCAAGTGCACGCTGGTAACCACAATGTTATTGTGGCAAGTTTCACGATGTGCAGTTGGATAGCCCATTCCTTTTTCCGTCGCTAGCCGGAAAGAAACCCAAGCACGCTTACGACGCATTTCACCATGTGGTTTCAGCATTGCAGTCCGCAGCACAACGACTGCTCATGTATTATTTGCCCATTATTGAAGCTCGAAGGTTCCACAATCTTGCACCAACAAAATCCATCGTAATTCAGTTGCCGCACGCGCAAGAAGTTGTGGGACACAACGACGACGATGCACGACTCGCACGTTGTCGCCGGGCAAGTTTTCGTTATATCACCGCATCACGGCTTTCGCCGAGTACCGTGTGGCGGCGCCACCATAGCTGAAAGTTGCGAATTGCACGATCAATTGCTTCACGCGACGATCTCGCGTTAATATTTGGGGTTTTACGCGCCAATACCACGATATGAAGCACGCCGCAGTGGAGGGCTCCGTAAATTTAGACCATCTGGCGTTCTTTAACGTGCGCTGACATCGCACAGTACACGGGCCTCTAACTTTTCCCCTCCATCGAAAAAGCGACCGCCAAGGCCGGGATCGAACCCGCGACCTTCACGTCAACAACCGAGCACTGTAACAGCTACAACACCGCGGCGAACGTGATCTCGGGAAGAACACAGCCGAGGAAGAACGGCGCAACACAAGGCTTGAATGACGGAAAGCACAGCAACCACTAGAAGTGTAAAACAAACATCAGTGTAAAACACTGATGTTTGTTTGAGAAGTGTAAAGAGAAGTGTAAAAACAAACAAAGCAAATATACTAACTGTAGCACAATCCATACTTGCCTATCAGACACCTTGCAAATCCTCGCTGCTGTGTGAACACGCCACCCGTGCTGCCTTACCTGCATAAGTGTCGCCACGCAATAAGGTCACATAGTTACGTAATTTGGCGACTTTCTTGAACTCACCTACGTATCCGCTGGGGCACACGCTTGTGCTATACAATCGCTGTCGTCGTCAGAAAAGGCACTCGGTCGTGGACTGTATCAGTAGGTGCATTCGATTGAATCACGCATTAAACGTGCGCAGTCAAGAAACGTGGTAAGCACGCCGATCACACAGCACTGAGCGCGCAGACAAAGCTACGAGTCCGTTGAGGCTACGACCGCCACGACGACGCACCAGGGAACACCAACACAAAATCTAGGCACACCTTTCGCCGCCGGTTCCATCCGGTACGCGACAGATCTCCAGCCGACGACGAACAACGAAGATGACCACTGATCATAGGCAGAAACACCGCAAATACACAAGCGCGGGACAAACTTAACGCGGCAACGCCGTCCGGACATTTTTTTTGTTTTCATGCTGAGCGTAGTGAGTGTTCAAAGCGCCGGCTCCCGCGTGGGGCCTTTTGCGGTGAACTGCCGCGCCGCGCCGCTGCTGCTCCGAACCCGTAGGCTTTCAGCGCTCGGGGAGAGCGTGGAAAGCGAGGGGAGTCTGCTACGCGCTGTTGTTTTTAAAGACGATAGTCTTTCTTGGGATACTTAAGCGGAGAAATTTTGGTCTGTCTGTTTCTCTGTTTGTCGGCACGTCACACGATTCAGCCACCCGGCCAAAGTTTAACCACTTTCTGAGCGCCCAGCCATCTTCCACAAGTGTTTTTGTTCATACTTGTGAACATTGTCGATCAAAAAGCAAATGTTACGCATGTCTGAGGAGCAACGTCAATAAATAAGTAGTCTCTGGTATGTTTCTTTATAAGAAAATACAGAGATACGTAATTATGAAGACCCCAGCGTTTCTTAGGCTGCGCTCAAAAAGCGACGCTATGCACGAAAAAAGCCCTCGGCCGACGATATGTTGCTGCTGGGTTCTGCACAAAGTGATGTTTCTCGACAGCACTGCCAGATGGCGTCCATGTCTCACGCAGCGCCTCTTCTATTTTTTCAAGGCCAGCCAGATGCGGCCGATTCAACATAGAGAAAGCGCTGTCTGAGGCAAGGCAAAACAGTGTAATACGGCCGGCAGAAGACTATCGTCTTTCGACGACATTTGCGGCGAAGCACGCAGATACGCGGCCAATTTTTTTGCGCTGAGTTTCCGCACAGGGCACTAGAAGTCTACTTAGCTTTAATAATGCGGTGGGGAATAGAGCTTACCCATATTTAAGCGCTGTGTTAGCGCGGGGGTCAACAACAGCTTGTAAAAACTCGTGTGTCAAGCGGCATCAGCGCGACCTAGTTCCAGTGATGGAGTTCCAGAACGTTGGAGCGTTCGTAAAAACGCGCAAAGTGAACAGGCACAAAGAAGGAAGGAAAAGAAACTTTTTCGCACGGCTAATCGGCCAATAACATCAAGCATCTAAGAATTAAGATAAATTACACGCGCAGTCAGCTGAAATACGCGCAGTGACCGCTTCATTACCACTACGAGTATTTTACTCATTGTCGCCAGTGGTTTTCTAGCCATATGCACACCGCTTTATTCGACAATTCGTTAGCCTCCACCATATTATTATGAACTTATGAACAGAGCACATCGGGAAGACGTAAAGGAAACAAAAAAAGAATAGAGACGGCCAGACGACCGCAATACTTTTGGCTTATTTTCACTTATGAGGTAGCGTACAACAAGGTTCACCGAGTGCAACGCTTGTGCTAAATTCCGACATTTGAAAGAAAAGTAATGCCAAGTAAACTTACATTACTTCACAAGTGTGTGCATCAAAAGACGTATTATAGAAAATGCTGTACCAATATCCGGATATTAACAATAATAATTGTTAGGGTTTAACGTCCGAAAACCACTATATGAAACATTAGAGTAACAAGTACCCCCATTCTTGCTCTAGGAGTTGTACAGCTGCCTGAACAAAAATGCAACATGTGATTATGCGAGTGTATATATATATATATACAAAAAAACGAAATATACAAAATCCCCGCTTCACAACACACAAACACGTTCTCTATGCGGTGAGTCGATCGCTGCAGTATTATGTTGCAATGACGTAGTATTAAATATTGCCCAAATTACCGCAATGTTGGCTTTTGACGCGACTTCCACTTTCGCGAAAGCCCACGGGTCCTGCACGGCGCGGTAGTTCACCGCGAAAGTCCCTCACTCCTTCCATGCATTCTCGCTGCGCTTTGGACAATCTGACGTAGTTCCGCACGTGTGGCTTATGGCTGAAGTGGTTGGATCACGCACGTTGCAATATATCCCCATTCGATGACTGACAGCAGTAATAAAGACACCTAATATCAACAAACATTATAATTATACAAGCATGGAGCAAAATTATTTATCTTTCTTATTTGGTTTTCTTTTTTTCTTTTGCTAAACGTGGTCCAGCACGCTGTCTTTGATTTAAAGTGATTGGCTCAAGTGCAGCGGGTGATTTTAACTGAGTTGCGGAGTGCAGCCTCCTCGTCGTGTTTTATGTTCTCACTCTTCCCCCTTCTTCATCCTGCTCTTTCGCCACCCTGTTGACCCTGTCGGGCTGACCTGTGCGATGCTTCGAGACACGCTGAATCTCACCGGCTGTGACGATCGTCCCCGTTCTGCCCTTGCTACCTTGCTCCGCTTCCGTCAAGACGTGAGCTTAGCCTAGCGGCTTTGAAACACGGAAAGAACACACGCGCACATGCACACAAAAATATTTATCTGAAGGAACGTAAATAGCCATGGGTGAGAACGAGAAGCACACCGATACATATTTGTCGCGAAGTGTCAGTCGCTACCCCCCTACAACGCCCACATTTTTTTCTTTGTATTAATCAGTCGTAGCGGGAGATACAAGTTTCATGAGAAAGGATCTCTCGAAAAGAGAGAATGACGAACTTTTACAAACGAAACATGGATTTGCGAAGGTTTGTTGGTGAGGTTAGGAGGAAGTGCGGTAGGTCCGGTGCATTTGTGGTTGGAGAAACGAACGGGTGCACTTGCAAACATAGGCGTGCCCCAGGGGGGGGGGGGCAAAGCCAGCTCCACACGTTGGCATAATAGGGAGGGGGGCACTCTTCAACAAACCTTCGCCCCCCCCCCCCCCTGCCCTTAAGGTGAACCCGGCGCACGCCTATGCTTAAGAACATCGCCTGTTTCACCTGTTGGTACCTCTCGGTACTTCTTATATATATATATATGCCTTTAGCTAGATGTTCGAAGTCACGTCGATGATGCGCGAGAAAATCTTGGTGTCATTTCATCCGACGCCCTTAAAAGCAGGCACAGTAGATTTCTCTTCGAGAATTCATTTTATCGCCTTTACGGGTAGTCAACCCGCATATATCGAATTCGCAAAAATACGTCAGTTGGTCACCCGAGGACACGCGGGAAAGTCCCTTCCCGTGAGGAAAAAGACAGCCTCTTGTGAGGGAAAGCCGACTTCTTGGGGCGTTTCATGCTGTCCGATGTATTTGATGTATCAAATGCTCCGGCTAATTTTGTTCGATGTGGCTGTAGATCTTCATATTAATTGACGTTAAAGCATTGTCGTATTCGAAAACAGTGCTATGCGAATGATGATTCGATTTACCCGAGTTCTATATATAGGAGGTTTTTTCTGTATTTCCACCACTAGGTGGTCTTTGACAGGCAGTCTTTTTATGAATGCACTTTAGACTATGAACCAAGGTTCAAGGAGCCTAAGAGCTAGATTTCGCTTTGACAATTATGTCGGCCTCACTCAATCGCACTGTTCTTCAATCGACTACACACGGATATGTTTGACTAATTGCTTGCCAGTTGATTATGTAAAGTTCCTTCCTTTGTATTTCATGCCTTTTGCCTTATGTCTAGCTCGAGCGAGTTGTCTTTGTTCTTTTCTTCATCTTAATTGTGCTATTGTTACATCCTATGCTATTGTTTTGCTTAGCGAGTTGTGTTTGTTCTTTGCTTCATATTCTATTCATTTTCCTCAAACTGTTTTCCTTAAAAAGTTTTATGTGTGATTCATGATTGTATTCCCACTCTGCAACGACTCCACTAGGAGTTAGCAGTAGTGTCAAATAAATAAATATACGCTATTCTTTACCCTCCCCTCCTCTTTTTTTATCCTCCTCACCCTCACTTCACTTTCCCACCCAGTTGCGTTTCCCACCCAACTGTCCCACCCATGATATAGACGTCTATAAACGTCCATGTATACAGAGACTGTTATCGAGCACTCTTCCCCCCATTTTCCCTCAATTTCCTCTTTCTTCCCTCTTAAGAATCACTCACATGGTTTACCACCCGCTTAATTAAAACAATAATTAGAGAGGGAAGCCAACTTTTACACCTTTCGCAAGTGGCCCATTAAACACGGAGACACTTTCTGTACCTCAAAAAACGGGACATGATTTTTAGTATTTAGGGCGGTTACTTGTATATTTCAATAAACAGACAAGCATCCTTCAAGATTACGTAGACTTTGTTCGTCGATTTCACGGACACTTTTAAGAGTGTACAGTAACCAGGGAATCGATCCAGCAGATGACAGTTTCTGTGCCTTCGTCTGTAAAGTATCATTGGGACAGCCGACTATCGGTAGGATGAACCCTTCTTGGAAAATCATCATGTCTTCTAATTGCACAATGCTCTCCTTAGCAGCCTCATCACTGGGGCTTAGCCTTTGGCTGATAAAAGAGGTAGGACGGCTTCCAATGACACATTTCAGCAAAGCTTGCTAACTGCGACATCAATGACATTACCCAAAACTTTACCCCCTTATTCACCTCCCTGTGTGTTCAAGCGGCAAACAACAAGTACTCTAGTTAACCTCACCGCCTTTCCTGTATTCCTTTTTTCTATATCTCTCTCTTAGCGAGATTCATTCGCGGTTCGGTCGAGAAGTTCTGCGAGCTCCAATCGCATCCTTTCAAGTGTGCGATGGGAGCTCGCACTCCTGCATCGCAGTCATCGGCCTCTTTTATCTGGACGTGCAATTTTCCGTTCATAGGAGGTCATTGCACCCGGTGCCCATTTGAAACCCCTTAATGAAAAACCAGCCGTCCGTAGAGGGCTTCTCGAATCCGTCAAGTGGGAGATCGGCTGGAAAACTAGGCATGTCAGACGCCGCGCGCTCAAATGCGACGCTCTCCTACGCATCAATAGCGTTCCCGACAACGACTTCTCAGTTCGCTCTTGAAAGAGCTTTTGCTAAAGCGCTTCCCTTTTCTAAGGATGTGCTGCGATTGAAACAATGGACCGCAACTTGTCAGAAACAGTGCAGAACTAAAATTCAAATGAAAGTGTTCTGGCTCCATTGTGTTGTGTATTCTAATATTATATAATAATGACTAAATAGGCGTGTTTAACTTTCGCAGACGGCGAAATTGATCGAGGGAGACGGCTGAGTGGAATGACTCTTGAGTTATGTTATAATATCTCGGAGCTCTCAGCGTTCGTCCTTCACACACCTGCAAAACAATATTCACTTTAACGATCAATACTGGGGACTCATACGCAGCCTCTAGATATCCCATCCGCGTGCACTGGGAGACTGTGTTGCACAGCTCTGCCCTTTACGACCAACTTTGCGCTGCCCTGCCGGCCGAGGACGCCGCTAGGAGTCAAGAACTCCTGGCTGTCACCCTAGGCGGCACGTTTTGTCCGTCCCACCAACTTGCAGGATGTTTTATATCTATCTATCTATCTATCTATCTATCTATCTATCTATCTATCTATCTATCTATCTATCTATCTATCTATCTATCTATCTATCTATCTATCTATCTTGCCGCCTACGTCTGGGTGCTCTCGTGATCGCCTCTTCAACTTGGGTAGACTAAAATTAGTATGGGTGGGTAAGAGGGCGTGACGAATATGTCTGGCTAATCATGACATGACCAACATGAAATTCCTCTCGTGTACATCATCAAACACTTTCCTCCAGACAAGTGTGGCCCATACCCGTATGCCACTCGCCAGGGCATGCGGGTATGCGCCACAGGTGATTGACAGTTTATATCTACCCAGGAACGGCGAGTATAGACATTGATCATTTAAATGCGAGAGCGTTAAGAAAAAGTTACATCGGCAGCGTTGACCCATCGAATGAACAGAACAAAGATAAGGGTGCCAGCAGAAATCGAATCCAAGCATTCTGCTTGAGAATCAAGTAGTATTCTACCACAGACCCACGCCAGGTCGACGAAAAAAACTGCATTGGAAAAAGATCATAGGGAGGCGTCTTGTTGGTGAAACTGGCTGTCTAATTTTATAAACTTTAAATATGCACTCCTATGATACAAGCGTCACGTTGGGCTAACGTCACTGGTATGCTTGAGCGCCATCCGCTGAAGTTGGCGTATGTAGCACAAGCCACGGCTGGCATTCTCGCAAGCACAAGCGGTACACACCAGCTCGCAGCTTCTGGCGTTGGTAATACCCATGTTTCTTTGGCCATCGTTACGCAACTGTAAACAAATGGTTGCCTAAAATATGTTACTGTTCAACATATGTCTGTACATACAACATTTGTACATATGGTTATAGGGTTTGTGAGAGAAGCTTATTCGCAATTAGCTGGACGGCGAGTGGTTGGTTGGTTGGTTTACACTTACTAAACTGTCGCAACCCGCCGTGGGAGATCGGCCATGATACGGGTGGTGCCTTGTTATATAAATGAGTGTTTGTATTCTCAATATGTTTAGCAATAGATAGTTCCTGAAATAACTCATTAGCTTAATTCAGGAGAAAAAAAGGCCAATTTTATTGAACAATAACCTGAATTTAGATAACCTTAACATTCAATTCGTTTTGTCTCATGTAGGAAATCGCATACAGCATCGCAAACGTTCCTATGGCTTATACCCAGTACGGAAGCTCCAAAGGTAAGAACCACGGGAAGTAATAAGTTTAAGCTCATTCTTCGGAGTGGTTCATCTGGAAGTTCGTCTGCTCCGTTTTGTTGTCTCTGCTACTCCTTCACTAAAGATTAGACCTATTAGCGTTGTTCCTCCTGCAGACGATGTCCTCCATGCGAGAAGTTAGTTGGAGCGTCGCTAAAAAGGCTTCAGGTACGGTTCAGGCGTCCAGCTCATTGCGAATAAACCTCTGTTACAAATCCCGTAACAATATCTTTAGCGTAATTTCGTACCATTTCGCTCATTAAAAAAGTTACATCACCGTCTCCTTCCCTACGCAAGGTTCGCATAACGCATATTTCCATGGTACGTGGTATCTGGGATTGTTTTTGTATGTATTGTTAGTAGTGGTTTCACACGAGGTCATTAGGTCTGGTGTGTTGACGCGAAATCCAGAGACAATAGCGTGGTTCATTATTTCGGTGCATTTATTACAAGGTGCCATTATGGAAGAAATATGTCCGTCCGTCCGTGCATCCATTCGTCCGTCCGTCCGTCTATACGTGCGTCCGTCCATCCATGAACGGACGGACGGACGGCCAGATAGATTTCATAAACATTCTTTATATAGTTTATCATTTTGTCAATGGAGTTTCGCTCCATCATCAGCATTCACTTCGTGGATCGGCTGCCAATTTTTTTTATATAAATTGTCGAAATATCGAATAGAGCTGCTTCAATTAACCAACTGATCAATCAATAAATAAATAAATCAATCAATCAATCAATGAAGTCTTTATTTCAGTTTGTACACACAAAGTGGGGATGGCGAGAAAAAGAAAGCAGCGAATTTTACGCCGCTTCACGGGCCTCGACATCCTTACATGTCAGAAGTAGGCACAAAGCAAAAAACAAGCACTGGGCTGATAGTCAGGGGTAGCACCAGGATTTTTTTATTGGTGGGGCACTGGCGACAAGTGGGTGCTTTCAGGGGGCAGGGAGGCCTTGACCTTGTGTGTTGTGTTTTGGATTTGTTTGCTTTGAGGGGGGGCAAAAGGGAAGGGTGGGGCAGGCGTGAATTTTAGGGGGGTTGTTGCCACCCCGCACCCGCCGCTGGTGCCCTCCCCTGCCGAAAGTTCGTACAAGTCGCTAGGCATTTTCAAAAGAGATAAAATTGAGAAAGAGACATATGTATCGTAATTAGTAGCACTACTGTGAGTGAGCGCAAAACAATAATACTGTCACGTGGTCGTGACGTTGACCCAAGCAGCAGTCGGTATGGTCAAGATGAAACTGTTTATTAGGTCGAACTTGTGGCCGGTAAACTGAAAGTCAGATCACAGCAATACACGCTGGCACTGATAGCGGCGAACAGAGCGTCGGCCGTCGATCAACTGACAAGCGGTGAAGCGCGTCGGAATTTATACGGGTGCCATAGAATATTCCAGTCTTATCACTGGTTGTCGTGCAAGCTCTGGAATAAGCTCGAGTGTTCGCGTCTTGCGCACAATCTTAACAAAACGATCTACAATGATCGCGAAGCTTCTAGAACAATGAGGCGCGGTTTGCGCTGAGCATTGCTGACAGCCTTTGAGGGCGAAAACCGAATAGAGCGAAGTGAAAATTAGAAACGCGCGTGGCAATACAGATTGATATAATGTGTGAAGACATGAAGACACTTGATATTACGGTTACACAGATTGCTGAATAATGCTTTTGCGGATGGCAGAAAGAGACATAGTATTATGGCGGTCATAAAATGAAGTATTCAAAAGCTTTGGCTCAATATGACTTGAGATAGAAAAACCAATGTTCTACACCTTGGTAATACGTAACTACTTTGTACTCTGGTATCATATGATGAGTGGCGAAATGTAAGTTGAACAATTTTAGAAATTATTGAACGATTTTGGTTGGTTGTTGCTTAATAACGTAATGTAACGCACTGCTGAGTTGTAAATACTAATGTTGTATTAGAGATAACATTTGTATGTATGAAACGCAAATGTACTCTGCGATGTGTGTATTGCATTCCTGCTCACGTTGAAATCAGTATGCCCACCTCCCTTGGTCTCGAAGTGAGACTGCCAGTATTGAAAAATAAATAACAGCATGCAGATCTGCTGTCGAATAATGTGCTTACAGGTACAGTATAGTGCTGTAAGAAGACGTGCTCAGTGGGCGAATCATATGACCATTTAACAATTGCGCAGAACATTATGTTTTGCAGAGTTTATAGTTTTACTATGATCGACAACGTTGTGTTGACCCAGGCGAGCAGACAATAGGTGATGTGGGAATAAAAAAAGCCCATAATACAAAGTAAGCTTGGTATTGGTTAGAAAAATATATCTGTTCCGCGAAGTGATTTCTATGATCCTAGCAAGTGTTCAAGAAAGAATATTAACATGTGCATCCCATGACATTGTACTGCTGAACGTTATTCCTAATGATTTAAACGTGTTCATGTACGATCACAGTATAACCTAGGTGTACGCAGGGCCGTAGAGATACTTGTGTTTTTTTTTTTACGAATAAAGAGTACTGCTTTTGTTTTCTGTTTGTTTATCTTTATTGAGTTAGCCGATGACCATGGGGCAAGCGATGCGAGCACGTCGTCGGCAATATCTGCTAAGTGTTGTATATCATTAGAAAAAAATAATATGTTGTTGTCGTCCACATGTATAACGTGTTTGCATGGGTGTTGATGTTAGGAATATCAGTTATATGTATATTAAACAGCAGTGGCCTAGAAATGCTGCCCTGAGGGACGCCTTTTTAGATACTTAGAATCTGGGAAGCGTAATTCCTAATGACTACGTATTGAGACCGGGAACCCAGGTATGACTGCATTAAGTTAAAGGCTTGGCCACGTTCTCTATAGTGTTCTAATTTCGCAAATAGAACGTTGTAATATAAACATTAAAC
>JALIZH010025770.1:0-10037 GCA_030522465.1 Rhipicephalus appendiculatus | reverse complement strand
GCAGCGGCGCGCCACGTGTACACGTACGTCGACTTCGTCGTGATCTGTGACGTCACCAATATCACGAATTGGGCAACACACACCCCAGTTCAGCATGAGCCAACCGTGTGGTCTCAAGCTCCTTCGTGATTTCAACCATGGTGCTTTCAACTACGCACTCCCTCCTCCTCTCCACAACCCCCCCCCCCCCCCTCAACATTCCGCGCGCCGCATCCCTCTCGCTGCTTTCTTCAGTGACACGCGTCACTGGGAAAACCAAGGAGATACAAGACTGTTGGCCTAAAGTTGCAATGATGGCATTGTGATCTAGATAGCCTGAATTACAGTGCAGCCCGAATTACAATCGGGAAGTGTGAAATTTCCCTCCCTCTTTCGCGCGGCGCACTTTGAAGACAGGCAAGTCGCGCATGTTTGCGAATGGACTGCACGCTTGCTTTCGCACTTTCAAATCGACCTCAAAGCGCGCTAGTCAGCCAGCACAGCGAAAACAGAAAAAAGTAAGAAGGAAGGCGCGCACAGTAGCAGAAAGCGCGCGCTTTCGTGGGTGAAGGCGCCGAGAGCGAAAACAATCAGCTCTTTGATCGGGGTGGGGAACTACGCCTTTATCGGACCCACTGCGGCAGCGCGCGCATTCGCCAGCCCTCCTTCGTGAGGGGCGCGTCACGCCTTGCTTCGCACAATGTTTCAGAGATGGCGCCACCGCCGAAGCGCGCTGAAAAGCGCTCGAACGTGCGGGCGGGCGCGGTCGCGTGGACCCGAGCGAGAAAGAAAGAAACCGAAAAACAAGTATCGCAAGCACCCAGAGGCGCACTTGTAATCGCAATAAATTTTTGCCTTGGAATTATGTCCGACAATTACACCGCGTACGTTTTACGGCCCAAAATACGCAATTCAAACTGTCGTAAACAACCCACTTCGTGCGCAACACTCATCGTAGGCGAAGTTCCCCAGCAAAACAAAAGCAATGACAAGGCAATTTTAACGCGAAAAAACACATTAAGCGCCACCTGAAAAATTACGAGTCGATCGGTAGGTCCGTTTGAGGGCGAAATTTCGAAGAAAGCTGGAACAAAGTTTGAAAGTTCGTTAAAAACAACATTTTCGTAGTTCCGATTGCGCGTAACAGATGTCACTAGGTGCATCGTCAACTTCGAGGAGGTTGATGGGATTGCATGGCTGACGACCGCCATGATGGTCTTTGAAAAATTTCCTCTATACCTTCGAGTAAAGCGCTTATTATGCATTCTTCATGGAGGTGAGATACCCAGCTTCACCATGGACTAAATTTAGAAACTCTACTCTTTCTAATTGAACCATAAAAACCCGTTCAGGCGGGTTTTTTGGACTGATATCAGCCTTGCAATCGCGTGGCCTCGTGGTTCTCGTACGAGGACTAAGAACCACTCGCAAAGATGAGCAAGCTCTCGTTCCGCGCCCGGGCGCTCGACGCCTCCAAGCCCATGCCCATATTCCGGTCAGAAGAAATCCCGGATCTCCCGGATTTCGCTGCGATCAACAGAGCAGTGCCTCAGATGCCAACGGGAATGGAAAAAGAGGAAGAATGCGTGAGTACATTTCACAAAGAATCTACTCTGAATTGTGATTGGTCGCTGACATGCAATGGCGGGTGGTTAAATCGCTCCCCGGTGTTTTGCTCTGCAAGTTTCGCGCTGGATGTCGTTGCATCGTGGCTGTTGTGCGTTTAGAATGTTGCGGGACGCGTTGTGACGGTACAACCGATCGTTCGCGCAGTTTGTTGTTTACCGTTCGTGCTCGGGTAGCGTGTAAACATTGCCGCGCCACCGGCCGACGAGCGCGGCTGCACCGTGTGTGACATGTGGTTCTGAACTGAATGCGATGTTTTGACTGAACGATTCCTGGTGCTTATTTTTTACCTGTGTCGTGAAGGTTCGGTCTGTTTGACGAGAACAGCGTGATTCCGTCGCTGATGATGTTTTTAGAGGCTGTCGGATTAGTTTGGGCGCGCGTTTCCCAAATTGAACGATGAACGAGCTTAGTGAATGTTGTGTTCGCGTGAATCACGCGAAAAATCATCACGGTTTATTGTAGCAGTTTTAGTGAATCGTCTGTGTTTAGTGCCGTTATACCGGCACTCAATCACTTTTACGACATCATTAACGATTGCGGTCGGCTTCAGTAGCGGTGTTTGTTTACATGTTTTCGTTGGCGCTTATTTCATTAAAAATATATATAGTCAGTGTTTTGACGTTCGTGCTTTTGACGTTATGGCCTTTAGTTCAACAGAACATGCATCTGAAAGTGACTTCGCAGAACTTCGTTTGGTGTTTACTTATGTAAACAAAGCGAGCATGTGGGCTACTTGTTTCACCTAACGTAATTTGCATGGACTCTCGCTGTGCTAACTGAACCGAAACTCCTATTCAGCTCTTCTCGTAGAATTTGTGTTTTTCACGTGTAAACTGCCATTTTTGTTTTGATCGTAGCTTTGCGGCTGTTTTATTTATTGTGTACTTTAATTTACCGATCTTTATGGAATGTGCATTTCGATGATAATTTTTTTTTGTGCTCATTCTTGAGTGGCAGTTCGAATTTACAGTGTTTTCAAAGAGATGACAGCCTGTGGAAGTATTTTTTCAGACTTTTCCATCATGTCTTGCGTTTTTAATAAAGTTTCGTGCTTTTAGTTTCTAAAATTTGTATTCTGTATCTGAATTTATTTAGAGGAATCAACTTTTCATACACATTACACTGCACACGTGATGCACATCACGTGCATTTGACTTTAATTAACTTTAGTTCAAAATTAGGATATGGAATATATGTAATATTTAAGAATATAATGTTTTGCAATCATTGACCGGATTCTTAACATACTGTTTCAAATATGGCCCACAGTTTGATGTTAACTGGCACCATTTTTTTTTTTTTGTCATATGGCAGCATGAAAAAACAAAGCTAAATGTGGAATAAGCAGTATTGTATTTTAAAACAATATCTTAAAAGTGCAGTCATGCGAACAAAATATTTCCTTGTTAGAAGTTTCGGACCTGCCCAGAACTGTGTTGACATAATGTGGTGTTGAATGCTCAGAAACTTTATTGATGGTTCTCAAAACATTGCTTTCAAGCTCACATTGGATTGTGCACACATCAAGGCACCCTGCTTCTGATAACTATATAATTATTTACAAACATGCAAGTAGGACAGTTATGTACCTGTTTAGTAGATCTCTTTGCTATAGCTAAATTTATTATTGTTTTTTTTTTTTTGTGCTCCCCATGTTAACTTGCTTTAAACGTTAACTCACACTTGCCGTGCAGTTCACATACTAAAATAGTTTCGGTTAGCGGCTGCATCTGGTGTCGCTTCAGAAGCATTGGCATGTGGGCTGACTTGTTTGTGACTTAAGCAGGAAATAGCAAAAGTGTGGGACGCAAGGAAGGGAGGAACAATGGCACTGGCGAACAATCAAGGGTTCATTCTTTCAAGCGGTATATGTGGTGATCGTATTGCTCGACAAGATAAGAAATCACCAGAAAAAACTTGGAACAGTAGCATGCATAGCAGTAATGGGATGGCAATCACTTAAATAGGACACCTTTCTTTCTCTTTTTCTTACTTTCTTTCTTGAGTTATTTCATTGCCTGCCAACAGCTGAAGTGCCTTGGCAATAGGTCGTTAGTGCATACAACAGTGTAAACATATTATATATATATATATATATATATATATATATATATATATATATATATATATATATATATATATATATATAATATCACGTTTACGCTGTTGTATGTATATATCTACATATATACATGACATAATTTCCTCAATAGAAGATGTTTCAGTAAATATGCAAGGCGAGGTTTTAGATATGGACAATAACAAAGTGAAATTACTTACTGAGCCCGTTTGCACCGAGCATTTTGTGCACCAACTCTACTCATACAATCGTACGAAAACTTGCATGGCAGATGAACTGGTATTTTACGCCTGCTGCAACTGTGTCATAGAACAAGTTAAGAGATATCAGGGTTGAACACATCAAAGTATTTGCAGGCTTTCAGTGGTGGTACCCGACACTGAAACTACTAGAGGCTATCCAGAAGTTCAGTTATCACCATGAAATATAAAACCTACAATAGTCACTTGCAGTGGTCATAGTTAGTTCATCTCCGTGTAGTCTCCCTGCAGAGTCGTGCATTTTTGCGAGCGTTTCTTTGCCTGCTCCAAGCCCTGTTTGTAGAAGTCCTCCGCTTAGCTCGAAAACCACTGTTCCACTTCGAAAATGACATCCCCTCTGTCGTCAAATCACCGACCATGAAGTAGTTTCATCCCAGTAGAGAGGTAGAAGTCATTTGGCGCATGATGAGGCAAATAAGGTGGATGCTGCAAAAGTTCATAGCCTAACTCGTGTGTGGGGACAATGGATGCTTCTGCTCTAATTTCAAATTCTGAGAAAATCAAAAAGGTGTCAACAAGCGAGGTACTCAGCGTGCAGACACCTTAGTCACGTGCAGTTTTTCACGAATAATCCTCCAAGCAGTTCCGTAACTTAGTCCAGTCTCCGCCATCACTCTTTCCATGGTAGATCTTCTGGTGTCAAGGATAACTACCTCCACTTTATTCACCATGGCAAGGTCATCCTTACCATGCTTGGGGTTCATGACAAGGCAATCAATCAAACCTCGTGGAAGGAATGAAATGGATGTTTATGTCGTGCATTGCCACTTTTTTGGTTGTGCTGGGTAGTGCATATCTGTCATTCATGCCTGTCATGATGATTTGATACTACATAACAACCTTTTTAACTAAGTTTTTCAGTAACATTCAGTGCAGTGCTGTGTAGGGTGGCTGTCTCTTGCTTGCGTACAAATCGCACATGAGTGTTTACTTATCCCATCCAATCCCTGAAAGAGTGGTCATTCCTATTAAAATAAATTCATCCAGTAATGTCTATGCATGCTTTTGCTTTGTCTTTTGATTGTCTTTGTCTCATTGAGGAGCGCGCAACATACAATGCGTGATGACAAAGAACGAACATTTTTTTATTGTCCCATTTTTACGACCCGTTCTTTTGTCCTGCTTAGGAATCTAGTGTTTCTTGTAAAATTTGCTTAGAGATAGACTGCTCTACGGGGATGGCACCTTCAAGCCACTTTTAAAGTGTACCTGCTTAGTGCTGAGGAATGATTGAATAGCTGCGCAGACCATTTTACAAGGCTGCTTTTATCTGGACATCTCATTGTATATTCTGGGTGCAACTTACCTGCAGTTATGCTTAGCTGAACAATCATTTTGTTGCAGTGGAGAAGTTATATTAGTTATATTGAGAAAACAGTGAATAAGTGCAGGGAAAAGGCATATGAAGAAGCCCTAACGGAGGTAACGATTAATTTAAGCAAGGCAAGTATAGTAGAAAGCTTGTTACAGAACCAATCTTGTCTTGACTGGAGGCTTGGCATATTCGAGAGAACGTGTAAACCAATCACGATTCGCTCACTAGACCTGCAGGATGTTGTGATGGAAAATATTCTCTATTTAATTATTTATTAATTTTTAAAAGCTATGTGCCTTTGAATGTTAGGCTCAACCCGGACACTGTTGTGAGCTTTCCCTGCAGAAAAAAAAATAAATGAAATTGACCAGATATAGAGACATGCTGTGTTATCGTAAATTACCTTTAAATTGTCATTAATTCTACGTTCAAGTATGAAACAAGAAAAAAGAATATGGGGCTGTAATCTTTTCACTAATAGTAATTTTTTTCTTTCTTTTTGCACCCAGTATAGCTGCAATTACAGCATTGAAAGCTTCTAATGAAAGAGCAGAATGAGGCGGTTGTGCCTCTAGGAAGGAACTGCTCGAGGTAATTTACCATACACGTGCTCCTGCAATGAATCTGCTAGGTAGCTATTATTCTAAATGCCACAGCCATGATTTTTAAAAGATGCCTACCACTTGATTCTGCACCTTCTTATCGACCACCAATGAGCCAGCTGATCCCGCTGGTGCTGTGGGGATGAAGTTCTTTTCAGACCACTTGCAAAGCACGTAAAAGGATAGCATGTCAGAAGGCATCTATGGCATGTGTTCCAGATGGCCCAACAGTTGTCGTGATGAACATGTCGGGGTATTCCCGTATTTCTCAACCCTCATGAAGAGGCTTCAAGGTGCCGTGCTATGCCTTGGGTATTGCCTCTTTCATGAAAGTTATAAGAAATGGTGCGATTGTCCAATGCAGCGGCATACTCGAAATAAAAAGAAACACTGTGGCAATGGCATTGCACTGCTAAGCACGACTGCAGTGGGGCGCATTCTGATGGATGCAGAGCACAAAGATGCTCGGAATGCTACGTTTCGGGGGGCACATTAAGAAAACCAAGTTGATCCAAATGTTAACCTGAAGCCCATTACCACAACATCAGTGTATGGACTAAGGTGCTGCTTTTGGACATTGAACTCTGCTATTTTTTTTCTCTGTGCAAAAAAAAAAAATGCATTAGATATTGCTAAAGAACACTCTACAGTCTGGTACAACACTAGTAGGAAGCAGCATTTCCACTTCAATGGCGGATGCACACAAGCCTGCACCAATGAGCACACTCTCTAGACCAGGGGTCTCAAACATGCGGCCCGCGAACCTCTCGCGTGCGGCCCGCAGCCCGCACGTCTCTATGTTCGTCCCATATATTTTGTTTTTTTTTCAATATAGCTACACAGGTGTGATTGGTCTAAAGCATTATTTTCGTGAGGCAGCCCATGTGATCACCATGTGTTGAAGCGTAACTGTGAAACAAAAGCAGTATTTCAGTATCGGCGTCCAGATTGTACTCATCTGTAGATAAATACCGACATGCTGTTGGATGGAATCCTGGCCCTAAATTGCTACAGAAATGACCCGTATATGGGACATGGGAAATGTTTTCTTTTCATTGGTAGTGTTTGCTGACAATGTGTATGAACCAACCCCCCCCCCCCGCTCTTACATTCTTCACACTGACCCGGCCCTTGCGGGACTAAATTCTGCGACTGCGGCCCGCTGCCTGAGATGAGTTTGAGACCCCTGCTCTAGACTGACCTTATTAGCCAGACTATCAGTGACTGATTCCACAGTCGGCGAATATCGCTGTGTGCATGAGCGGGACGCATTCAGCTTCCGCACTTTGATGATTATCTGGGTGGGTCCTTGCATACCATCTTAAGTTGTATCTAGCTATATGAAGCTATGATATGATAACAGGGCTCATGAGAGTGCTTATTAGCCAGAGTTCTTTCTCATATTTATGAGCATGAAAGATAGATAGATCTTAAGCTTGATGATAATGCAACTTGGTAATATCTGGAGTACATGGTGGTTTTCGTCATTTTTAGGTGCATGCAGTGAAATTGTCAGCTGTTTTCATAGAAAGAAATACGCCTAGCACAGGTAACAGATGTTGAATGTAAACATTTCCGACAGAAATCTGTCTGGCTGGGTTTTGCATGTAAATTTGAAGAGAAAAAAAGGGCAAATACTACTTGTGACAAGCTAGAACATTTGTGCTTTAAATATTCTTGCCGTTGTGCTATCTTCTAAAGCCCAGCAGTTAACACATTTTACTGGATTAGCATTCACTGTGTACTTTTTAGAGGGTGTTTCTCATGTTGTATTTGTCGCTGCTGTTTGGCATGCTATCTGATGCCGCAGCTGCAGTACCAGTTAAGCTTAGCACTTGTTACTTTCTAAAACGAGGTGTTTCACTTGTGCTTTACTTTACTGCTTTTTATAAAAAGTTTTTGGTAGTTGTAAACTGCACAGAGCATTACGGTTGTAAGAAAACCACAGAGGGATTGCAAGTGGATATGCACTGCACTCTTAGCATCCTCGGTGTTTGGCCGATGACCTGTGAGCGCAGAATATTCCAAATTGAAGTTTGAGCATCTTTAACTCATTTACTGAAGTAACCGGAAGGTAGCAGAAACTGTGTCATAAGTATATTTTTTCATGGATTCGGTTCTTTACTGAGAGAGCTGGCAGGAGTGATTGGCCTCTTGGGGGCTGTATAATGCTTTCTTGTGAATTAAATTACCTCTAAAAAAAATATGAGAACTGAGAAAAGAAACCCTGTACTGACTTTTGCACATGCAGTGTTGCTATTACTAGTAAAACACATGCACCCAGATACTTATATGCATACAAAGTAAAGGAATATGTAACAACATATCTTGTGGGGATAACCGTGTGCCTGATTCATTGTTTGCATGGTCCGTGAGCATACAACTGAACACAAAATGCCTTTGTGTCGTGATTATGGCAGTTGAACTCCACTCAGCAACACAATGGCTTGCGTTCTTGTGACGTTCAGGCCAAGGCATGCAGGCATTCGGTGCTTTTCAACGACGTTTATGTGTAGCTGTCATGGTATCTTCAGTTTTGAGTCTTGCACAATGTGGGACGCATCACAATCTTTTCTGCTTGGTAGCCAGCAGATTACGTGTTAGTATCTTGAGTGTGCCAGTGTGTCCTTCACTTTGATGCGCTGTTGCCTCAGTTTTCTTGCCAGCAAGATAGACTAAGGCAGCAGAGAACTGAAATTCTGGTACAGTTGATATTATGTTCCACAGGGGCACTATATCACCGTGTAGTTAAATGTTTAACTAGTTGTTAGTCACATATTATGACAGTGGGAGCACATTCAGAAATTTTTTGACAGCATTTTTCTCAGTGTGTTTAGCCTTTACCTGCTTTCTGCATGGCAAATCATTCCTGTTGGGAAACATGATGTTTGCAACTTAGAAGGGTAGCTTACCAACAAAATAATTGTGAAAAAGCTGAGCAACTGGCTGGACTAGCAGCTGAACTGACGCCGTGTTGTGTGTTTTCGTTGTGGTTCATGTCTGGGAACTTAATTGCTGTTGGACATTCAATAAGCCCACTCGAACATCCAATGAGCTCACTTGTACTGAACCCACGGGCATAGCTTTTCTAGTGGGAGTGACACTTAATGGCAGCGCTAGATAACGAAGATTGTGAGCGAGGCCCCCGTCAAGGGTTCCAAAATGTCCTTAAATTTTCTTTGGCCATCATTCTTCGTTGCTTATTGTCTAAAGCAGACTAGTGTGATGTATTCCTTCAAGATTCAATTTTTGCAGTTTATTCCTACACTCCATACTAAAGACAAGACCAGGTGCTGAGAGACAATAATAAATGGTGCGCAACATTTGTCACATTTTACTGATAGTACTGGGCAGATTATGTGGTAGCATTTGAAGAGTATGGTTGAGGTTCCTGCACTTTGATACACTGTTGCCTCAGTTTTCTTGCCGGCAAGAAAACTTGCGGTAATAAGGAGAAATTGCGTTTTAACAGTATGATTCTTGCTAGCCTGTGTTACATGTTCTGAGTAAGTGTTTTACAATGGAGTCAGCTTTGTGGCTTTTCTTGTTTTCTTTTTTTAAACTTTTCCTTTCTACTTTTTCCTTTCAGCTTCTGACCAGCTATCTCATGCATAAGTTAGGCTATTATAGTATGACACCTCACTTGATGCGAATAAAGCTGATGTAATTTGTAAACCTCCACTGTTAGTGCCTCTCTGTTCCTGTTCCTGTCTTTAGTGTGTGGAAACTATGAGCAGAAACCAGCTAGCCCCGTTCTTTGCGCTTTTGAAATCAATTTCCATTTATTTGGTGGGAAAGAAGACTGGGTATTGAAGGAGAAAGTGAAGGATTAAGTTTTTTACTTTTTCCTTAGTATGTAGAGTGCATATTGCACAGCATTTGCATACTGTTGCACCAATCTTGCTGAGAATACGTTTTCAGAACTCAACAGGTTCAGTTTTGTTCCTTGAGAAAGCCACATACTCCTTGTTTATCAGTAGTCTATTTACTAGTCTTCATGAGGTCCTAAAATATAGCTCGTAGCTGGTGCACAGACCTCGTGAAGTCTAGTGTGGTCGCTTGCGTTAGGTTCTTGCATGTTTACTGGTTTTCCACCTCTGTTATGACAAAGGCTGAGGTGTCTGGTATTTTTAAAATTTCATTTTGCAATCCAGCTTATGCATGCATGCACC
>JALIZH010025769.1:0-72263 GCA_030522465.1 Rhipicephalus appendiculatus | reverse complement strand
ATGCTTGCCACCGGCAGGGACCGAACGTGCAACCTGCGACTCATGAACTGTCCACATGTGCGCTTTGCCACCTGTCAATGTTAGGTGGACGGCGGAAATTAATTAAGCGAACAGAAATAAGGCCCGCACTATATGTCGGCACCTCGTCCTTCCTTTGTGGTGTCGCACTGTGCCTGCATCAGTGAACTCACGCTGCACGATTTCTGGACTTCTCGTGCACCGCCGTGAACAGGTTCAGATTTGTGCGGGTGAATCGAACGCAGGGCTTAAGTCTTCCATTATTGGAGGGGGGGGGGGGCCTTGTTGGGCAGCGATATATATATATATATATATATATGGTGAAGCCAACTGTCTCTAGCACAAAACAATTGCTTAAGAATGTGATACAAATAATATATTACAGTCATAATTTCTCTGTACACGTGTCTAATGAGTGCAACAGTGCTACAGCTGACCTGCCAAGGGGGGCCCAGCCCCTCCTTAAAAAATGGAAGGGGGGCCGGGCCCCCCCTGACTTTAAGCCCTGATTCGAACGGACCTACAATAATGTTTGGCCTACGTATTCTCAGGAGCGATCGACTACCGATCAGCAGCGTTTTCTTATGCTAAAATAGTGTACCAGGGCTAAGTATATATACTTCCCAGTATCGGGACGCTGTGCCGTTGCCACAACACCTTTTTGAATCAACGTTGCACATCCGATCGCACAACGGAAGACGTTTTATTAATATTATTTTTTTCAATGCCGTACATAGTCATGACAGCCGACGGGGCTTCAGGACCTGCGCCAGGATTTTTGTATTGGGGGGCGGGGCATGTGTATTCCTATCCATGGGCGTCGGCAGGATTTTGTCTTGGGGGGGTGCACACCCGAGTTGCATTGCAGTGAAAGTGGGGGTGGGGAGCGCAGAGCACTGGTGTTGTGTGTGTGCGGTGCAAGTGCTATACTCGGCGACAGCTTTCCTTGACAGCACTGTGGAAGCTACGGAACCAAAGTGCATGTCTGCTGCCGCGCCAAAAAAAATAGTACTGAAGTTTATTGATCATTTTCTCATTTGTCTTGCTGAAATAAATACTGCTTTATTTATTGTGAGACGTAAACAGTTGGGGGAAGTTGCAGGCAAAATACAGTTATCGTTGACCTTGCAAGAATGCTTTCCTTTTCTTTCCATTTCTTAGACAGCACCACCTTTTCAGCCCACCCGTTTCCCAAGGAAATATGGCGTCCGTGACGTCACTGTGCGGCCGAATACGCACTGTTTAGTGCTCCAAGAAAAATATACTCGTGATAGGGCACTAAAATGTACACTGAACATTCGAAATATTTCTCCCATTCATAATTTTCGTGTATGTGTTTTTTTTAAACGCGTTAACGATGCGTGCGATCAAAACCGAAATCAGCCGCAAGCTGCCGAACTACTTGCGGAGCAACACGAATGTGTGGAAGCCCCGCCTCCGTAGCCTTCGCTCCAATGTCAAGATAAGTTGTCGCCGAGTATAGTGTGGCTTGAGGGGGGGCAAGTGCCCCTTTTGCACCCCCCTGCCGACGCCCATGTTCCTTTCCATATACATACATTTTTTTTTTTGGGGGGGGGGGAAAGGGGGGCGGGTGGGGGGGGGTGATCTAAGAGGAGGTAAACTTCTGCATGTGTTTTGTCTATATCTGCTGCTGCGGGAGGTCGGCCCGCCCCTGCGCGGCTTCCTCTGGCGATGTTATAAATGTTGCAGGGAGTAGCGCTGCAGTTTCTTTTCCTTTTTTTTTCATTTTTTGAATTATATATTTGGGCACCGCGCGCATGAGCCGTTGAATCAGCGTTCCGGAGCCGATACACAATACGCGAGAATACTGGCGTGTTTCATCGATAAGGGATAAGAACAATATGTACGGTGTTTGCAGGAAAGTGATAAAATTTTGTTTGCGTCGCTGCAACAGAGATAACCGGCATAAATTCCGCATTGAGTTTTCCGAGGTCACGCACAACGCTTTTCATTTATTTCCGCCGAAAGCATGCGGTGAATCGATGTGTTATGACGAAAAGGACACGCATGGTGTTGCTGGCCCATTTTTAATTGATAACAAAAGCGAATAGCAAAAGGTGCAATGGACGGACGCGTGAGCCACAGAGCCCGGAACTTTCAACTCAATATTAAACGGACACGAAAGTGAAACGCTCAATCAGTTTAGTCTGATAATTGACAGGCGGATGTGGGGGTCCGGACGTCCTGGCGGGATCAAGTTCCCCCATCAGCTTACAGCCAACGTCCCGCAAGCTGAATCCCCTCCAGTAAAATCCTGTATATGGCCTGTATCGGGGGCGGAGGATGTAACAGCTCGGCTGTCGTTATTTTCAACATCGCCTATATTTCAGGAATTGGGCAAAGCTCATTTATTTATTAGGGGCGAAGCTTCTTAGGGTGTGGGTCTGTCCCTCCTCTGTAGTAGTAGTAGTAGTAGTAGGGAGGTAGCCACGTGTAGTGGAATGTACCCACTACACGTGATAACGATGAAGTATAAGCGCGTTCCAGTATAGGAATGTACCCACTACACGTGATAACGATGAAGTATAAGCGCGTTCCAGTATAGTGGAATGTACCCACTACACGTGATAACGATGACGATGATGACCATGAAGTATAAGCGCGTTCCAGACCACATATTCTCTTTCTGCCATGGATGAAAACGATCGAGCTTCGCCCACTCATCATCATTCACTTCGTGGATATGGCGTGATTTTTTTTTGTTTTAAATTCAGCGCCGAATTCGAAATCTCACCGAATGAATGTCAATGACGTTACGGATTTCAGAGTGTTCGTTTTTCGGCACAGAAATTTTCCGAAAGTTGGTACCTTAAGTACCTGGCCTCATTAGAGCAGTTTCA
The DNA here is from genome assembly GCA_030522465.1 of Rhipicephalus appendiculatus. NCBI lineage: Eukaryota > Metazoa > Arthropoda > Arachnida > Ixodida > Ixodidae > Rhipicephalus > Rhipicephalus appendiculatus. Next base: position 69,384 of record JALIZH010025769.1, on the reverse strand, counting down.
GTGGCGTAGCCAGGGGGTGGCACACCGGGCACGTGCCCCCCCCGAAAATTTTTTTTCGCCATGGCATACATAGTGAAAAATGACCATTTCAAGGAGGTGCCACCCCCGAAATCAAGCAGGTGCCCCCCCCCGAAAAAAAATTTGTGGCTACGCCCCTGAGCAGTTTACTTCAATTATGCCCATAAGCGCGCGCAGAGTTCCACTTCCGGGGGGGGGGGGGGGCAAGGTTCACCGCAGCACCCCCCTCCTCCCTATTATGCCAATATATGGGCTTTGCGCCCCGACTTACGCCTCCAAAATCTATGACGTCACGGCGATTGCTGCGGGAACTTCCAAGTGGCGTCGCCACTTGCGCTTTATTTTTTCGCTCGTTTCTTCGCCTACCGAGCGCTTCTCGCTGCAAGAGCGGTGCTCTTGGAATTGTGTAAGGGTAGCTAACTCGTAAAAAAATAATTTTATGCTCGGTTACAACCGAAAAAGAAGAAGCAAGAAAAAAAGAAAAAAAAAAAGAAGAAAGAAACGGCAGCTGCGTAGCCCAAGTTAGAGTTACTGTGTATGCTACCTTTCTAAAGGTAGCATATGCAGTAACTCTAGCCCAAGTAAAGGCTGATTCACACCGAAGGCGGAGCGGCAAAGCGGGAAAGCGGGCTTTTCGAAGCGGCGAGGCGGCTAGTGCGCGCACCTGTTCAGACAACACCTCCTAGACAAGTTGTTGGTTCAGACCGCACACCGCATTTGGCTGCCCGCGCGGCCGAGGAGGCGGAGCATCGCGCGCGTGTCGCTATCACGTGGCACTGCTTCCCAAATAGAGTTACTGTATATGCTAAAGGTAGCATATACAGTAACTCTACTCCCAAAGATACACCAGCTCCACCGCCACGCCACCGCCGCAGCGCGTTCTGATTGGCCGCGGCAAAGCGGCGACCTTGGGCGGGCGGCAAAAAATTGGTCCGGGAGCAATCGGACGTGCCGCCTCGTTTTCCGCCCGCTTTCGCCGCCTGGAGAGGAGGTTTTGCCCGCTTTCCGCCTTGCCGCTTTGGCCGCCCCGCTTTCGGTGTGAATGAGCCTTAACAGCGGCGCACCTCCTGTTGAGCTTGTTGGTTTCCGCTCAAACCGCAAGTACTTTTTCTTAGCTGATGTAACACTACGTACATTAGCAGTTAAAGGTTCGTCGTAACTACACAAAATGTTAAATTTGGCTGAATAACGATGACATAATCGTTGACGAAATTTACCAGGACGTCTGAGTTTCTATCCTGAAACAATGCGACAGGAACGGGGTTTTGTATGCTAGATTCGGGCATCGCAGACCAACTAGGATTGCTGGACATACAATTTAGAGTTTCTTCACAAGGTTGGACTGTTGGGCGAGGTGGTGCGTTGACATAGAAACCATCGTGAGAGCGCAACCAAACACGACACACAAGAAGTGCGCCTGTCCTCGTCTGTTTCTTCTTCTTGTGTGTCGTGTTTAGTTGCGCTCTCACGATGGTTTCTATGTCAGAGTTTCTTCAAGCGTCCATTTCGTTAAGTGATGTGTGTACAGTGCCGTCCACTGTTAGGGTGAACACGGCTCAGCGTGGCAGCGCTCTGCGGAGCGCCGGCCGCGCATCGAATCGAAGTGGCGCAGGCGCATTAAGCGCGCCGCTCTTGCTGTACTACCGACAAGCAAGACCGGCGCCTGGCTGCTACGGAACGACATAGGCGTGCGCACGAGGGGGGCAGAGGGGGGCGCCCCCCCCCCCCCCCAAGTCACCTAAGATCGGGGGGGCGCTGCGATCAAACTTCGCTTAATACAGGGCCAAGAAATACCGAGGGTAAGCGAGTACAAGTACCTCGGAGTGTGGGTAAATGAGGGGGGATAGATATATGGAAGTACAAGAGAAAGCATCGGTAACAAAGGGAAAGAGGAATGCTGCAATCATGAAGCACAGAGCGTTATGGGGGTACAATAGGTACGAGGTGCTTCGAGGGCTATGGAAGGGTGTGATGGTTCCGGGGCTTACATTTGGGAACTCAGTGGTGTGCATGAAGTCAGAGGTGCAATCAGGAATGGATGTAAATCAAAGGACTGTGGGACGCCTCGCGTTGGGCGCTCACGGGAAGACGACAAATGAGGCTGTAAAGGGTGATATGGGATGGACAGGTTTTGAAGTGAGGGAAGCTCAGAGCAAAATTAGATTTGAAGAGAGGCTGAGGAAAATGAAGGAGAGTAGATGGGCAGGGAAGGTTTTCAGGTATTTGTATAGAAAAAGCGTCGACACGCAGTGGAGAAAAAGAACTAGGAGGCTCACCAGTAAATATACGGCTAGCAGTGTGGGCGACATGGCAACAAGGAGCATTAAGCGAAAAGTCAGAGAGGCGGAGAGGACTTACTGGATGACAGCGATGGAAAAGAAGCCGGCTCTCAGTGACTACTGAAAGGGAAAAAACGAAATAAGGAGGGAGAGGTTTTATGATAATTCAAGGGGAAGCGCTTTACTGTTTGAAGCAAGGTCGGGTTGCCTTAGAACGCGTAGCTATAAAGCGAGATTCTGTAACGAAGAAGAACAATGTACATGCTGTGGGGGGAACTAAGGAAACGATGGAACATGTACTGATTGAATGTGGCGATATCCACCCAGATATACGTGTGGGCACGAGTCTACATGAAGCCTTGGGTTTTAGGGACAACAATGGAAAGCTGAACACGTCCTCGATAGAAATAAGTAAGAGATGGTTAGAGTATTGGTGGCAGAAAAGTAGAGATAATGGACAAAAATGAAGAATGGGGAAAAATAAGGTCATTCTGCCTTAAGAGGCAGAGAGATGGACCGTGAATTCGTATTTTTCTTTGCTATAATAACATAGATTTAATCAATGTAGATAAGGCATTAGGCCAACATAAAAAGAAAGTTTTTTTTTCGGAGCCTGGTGGCAGACATGTCTCCGCCCCGTTATAAAGGGGACGCTCATAGCATCCATCCATCCATCCAGCCCCCCCTGAAGGGGAACTCTGCGCACGCTTATGTGGAACGACACGCTCGAGCGATGTAGCAGACGAGATAAAGCATCTCCCGTGTGCCCGTGCGCGGCTACGCTTCGATGCGCGGCCACGCTGAGCCGTGTTAACAATGGATGGCACTGTACGTTAGTCCTTAGAAGCATGTGTTACGGACACTTTGCGGACTTGGGACATTTCTGTAAAAACGTTTCATGTATTTTGTGCTGTCTTTGTGTACGTTATTGTCATTATGGTATAGACGCTGTTTTGGTGTGTTCGTAGTGTCTTACGATGAAATAAACTTTTTCTAAACACAAGGTGTTATGTGTATTGCGCTTAGAAATATCTGTGTTCTTGTCCTTGTTGTATAGACACTGTTACCACGTGTTCGTAGCGTCATGCGATAGCATGAAATTTTTCTCAAAACAACCCGTTAAATTCAATATTTGGGCTCAACACGCACAGAATTCGAAAAAAATTTTCAGCATAACAAAAAGAGAAATTCATTCTTGACTCGAAGCTATCTGTTTTACTGTTGACCATGGGACTTTTTTAAAACTTGTTTTTTTTTTGCATGTAATCCTTCTCCATGTAATCTGCATGTAATGCAGGCTGCCCTTCTGCTGGATCTTGGTGAAAACTGGTTTTCTATCATTTATTCAGTCACGTTCACTTCAGTGAGGTCAGGCGGGCACAGGCAAGTTTTCCTTGCAGAAAAATTCCACTGCCGGAAAAAAAAAAGCTAGAAGCCTTCAAAACCGCCAAAAATCCCGCCTCCCGCAAGTTACAACACAACAATTTTGCCTGCTAAACACAATAAAAACCCGCTAAATTTAGCGAGAAACCCGCTAAATTGGCAACACTAGCGGCGGGCTTGGAGCTGATATTTTTTCGAAGTTGTAGCAATCAGTATCACCGAGATCACTTTACCTTGAGCATTGCAGCTGAGTGTAAACATTCGCTATTCTTAAAAGCAATGGTCCATTGCCTGTAGATAACTGAGTAATCCTGTCACCTAATTGGTCGACTGTGTGCCCGACTGGATTTCTACATGTTTTAGCCACAAGCAAGGAAAGTCCACTTGTCCAAACGTTAGCTTGAGCACAAAACCCGTGATTACGGCTTTTTTCATCACAAGCTTCCATCTTCTCATTCCTATTGTAACTTGAGTCTGTCACTCCAGCCACATTGTTAATTGTGCGAGTAAGAGATCTGTGTGATTTTCATAACTAATGCCAGTTTAAGATGGATTGCGAGATGGCAGACATGTAAGCAGGTTTCTTGTAGGGGGAAGTTACCAGGCATCATTAAGTTCTTGTTCACCCGGAAAACGCCTACAGACGACATTCAGACTGAAATGTCAACAACACTAGCGGAGAAGTGTCCTTCCTATAGCACACTCAAAAGCTGGCTCTGCCATTTCAAGACACGACGTTTTACCATTGAATATGAAATGGCCAGTGGCCGCCCAACAACCTCGAGGGATCCGGTAACAAGCTATGCTGTCTTCAAGCCGATTGCTGACGATAGGTAAATACGTGCCAGAAAGATTGCCAAGTTCCAAGGAATCTGCCAGAAACGTGTTGGTTCCATTGGCACTAATATCCTACACATGCACAAGCTTTCAGCAATATGGGTGCCGAAATGTTTGAACCACGAACAATGAGCATTCGCAGACATCCAAAGTTGTGGCTGCCAAATTGAAGATCCTGGCTTTCCAATTGGCCCACTATTGCTCCGGTTCACTTAAACTGGCCACTTCCAACTATTCATTGAAAACTTGAAGGGGCATCATTCTGATGACATTGTTGACATTAAACATACTGCTGAAAGTTTGTTTGATGACCTATTGCAAGCTTTCATTTAATGCACTATAAAAGATGAAACAACGTAGAAAGTGGCATCTGCATGAGGAGGGATTACTCTGAACGACTGTTTATTTCAAAGCTGTGACTAAACACTTTTTGTGCAAAGCCAGGAACTTTTAAGCACCCCCTCCTTTATATACGTAAATAAAAATAAATGAAAGCATGGCAAATGTAAACTTACCATGATCGACACGTGCCTGGCATCTTACAAACAGTACTTCAAACTCCATTACTATAAACATGCAGCGCACTCTAGCTAGAACATCACACCTGTGTGTAAATATTCTTTACTCCGCAAAGCAGTGGTCCATTGCCTATAGATATAGAAATATACATTACTTTTCATTCCACAGCAAAACAGGATGGGGTCGCTGCTAGAAGCCATTCTACCAAGTACTTCTTTACGTGCAATTCTTTTGTTTCCAAAGTTTCCTTTCCCGATGTTTTCATTAATTACTGGAACATGTGTTATTGAGGTAAAACTCCCCACTCTCAACACATTGTCATTACATGTCACAGTTAGCAATCACCATCATGCACATAATCAACATTATCTAGACATTGACAGATGCAATCGGAAGGGATATATGGGGCTATGAAAAGACAGTGAAACCATTATTCCACGATGTGATTGAATTATGATGGTTCGGGCTTCAAATGATATGGCGAGTGCATACAGTGCATCGATCATGCTTCTGTTATAACAAGGCTTTTTGCACATGTATTTTACGGCACACCTCTTTTTTTTCACTTTTAGATAGTGAGCACTCTTTGCACACATACCATCATGCAACTTACCTTTAAATATTTCCTTCAGTTTAAATTCAGGTGGTTTGCCTGAAGATACAGCTTTCTTATGCAATTTAACTTTCAAGTAAAAACGCACCGAAAACATAAAAAGGCAGAAAACAAGGAATCACAAGTACAGGCAAGCCAAGGGGGTTGAAAATACTAGAAGAAGGGAGTTGCGGGTTCAATGTAATCCTAGGAAGCATCGCCATGCGGGAGAGTCTATTTACACTTAAAAAAAACACAGCATATCCACGGAGTGAATGATGATGAGTGGGCGAAGCTGCGGAGGTTCATCGGTAAACCGTGAATCTTCCGTGAATTCTGCCCGGTACATCATCACTGACGTGAGATCGGGCGCGTTTATACTAAAGGGTCGATGAGAGTTATGGTGACTGAAGCAATCATGGTTACACCGTGAAATCTTCAGTGGTTTCGCCCAGCAGTAATCAAAGCGAGTGTGTGTGAAATTTTATTCAAACTTCAACGACCGGTCGTCGTCCATGGTCCGCAAAGCAGCACGATCCGGCAAGCGCACTCGTACGGCGGTCCGCGCAATCGGAGAGCAGCTGCACCGCCAACGCCATCTAGCGTACCTTCACCCAACCGCCATATTGTACGCATGTCTATAGGACAGCGCCCTCTCGGAAACGAGACGAGAAATGGAGATGACGACACCATATCCACGGAGTGAATGATGATGAGTGGGCGAAGCTTCGGAGGTGCGTCGGTAAACGGGTAATCTTCCGCGAATTCTGCGCAGTACATCATCAACGACGTGAGATCGGGCGCATTTATACTAAAGGGTCGATGAGAGTCATGGCGACTCGCAGCTCACTTTAATTTTACATGTACGTTGTGAATTTTTTTATTGTTTAATCACGCACAGGAGACATCTCACACCGGCACTACCTTGGAGGTCGAAATCCAGTGCCTACTGGCTACTCAGAATGCATGGACCGCCGAGGTGATGCCATTAGGAGCTTCGTCCCTAGATATATTCATCATATGCAAGTACCGCCATCTAGCAGACATTCCAAGAACTAAACGAGAGGTGGCTACCTAGCACGACCCACGGCTTAAGGATCTTCGCCCCTAAAAGCTTGGGGCCACGTGACCTAACCAGAAATGTGCCATGTGTGAAGTCATACTGCCACCGCACAGGTTAAATGAAAGGCAAGGTTTAACCAGGAGTTGGATAATTATAGCTATTTTGTGCGTGTTAGTGGTTGGCTCGTGTCACCGGGGGGCGCCAGTAACTTATGCCATGCCACTTTGCTGTTCTCATTATTTTTGCAGCATCATTACTGACAGAACCAGGGTCCACAGCAATGTGCACCTCGGCCAATTACGCAATGCGAGATGCTTTTGCTTAAGTCTCATGACTGTAGTAGTAGTAATAATAATAATAATAATAATAATAATAATAACTGGGGTTTTACGAGCCAAAACCACCATATGATTATGAGGAACACCGAAGTAGAGGGCTCCGGAAATCCTGACCATCTGGTGTCCTTTAACATGCACTGACATTGCACTGTACACAGGTGACATGACTGTGAGCTGTTGATATGCAAATAGATCTCCCATTGTCGTGCCAGCTTGGTACATTTAAGTACTGTACGTAATCTGCTATTTCTGGTGTGCTAAAATATCCATGACACCAAAATTGCAGAAGAAATAGTAGTAAAATAAAGATAATCACATGAAAGTAGACATTTAATTGCAATATGCATGATGCACAACCATTTGCTTCATGTAGTCTTTGCCTGTTCAGCAGGAACTACTTGCCGAATCTGTGCACATTCATCATCATCATCCTTATTAACCTCAACCAATCACCACCCTCATTCTCAGTGTAAAGTTTTGCGAGCTTACTGAAGCTGGCATTTCAATAAGCTTTCTGGTAAATGCTACAGTGTCCTCATGAAGACAAAAATGCACCATAGCATTCACAACACTATTAGGAGTTTCAAGTGTGAATCTAGTTGACACTGCTCCTGGGTAGATTCCTCAGGCAAACTTTATTCTTTTGGCTTCAAGTGCCCGAGCAACCTTTCGGATTGATCATGTTCAGTGATGCGGTGCATTAAAGATTCGTGCAATAATTAGCAATGGTAGAGCAAGCGCAGCCGGCGGAGTCATGTTGCACAATGCTTTAATTATTCCTTTCATGGCGTTGGCCCCGCAGGTCTCAATTTCATTGACACTTGCATGGATGTTTTTCTCCCCAGGAATACCATTTGCTTCTCGAGTAACTCCAAGTCTGCCTATCAAGGAGTGCCTGCTCTATCCGTAATAAACCTCAACAGAAACAGGTCAACTCCATAAGAGAGAAATGCCAGGCTTTTCTTCAATTAAAAGTCATGCAGCTTTAAGTGTCGAAATCACTACCTGGCTACAAGGCATGCAGTAAGGGAATTAGTTTTGACCACCTCGAATGCTTTGAAGTACACTCTACGCAGAAATAACAGGCGCTTTAGCATTTTATGCCCATTGAAATGTGGCCGCTGCAAACCCGCTTCAGTTCTCTGATCTCATGCAAAACAGCACAAAGTCATCCATGCTATACCAACATGTCATGTATGTGCACTGTCCTATCACCTCCTTGTGTTGCCTCGTTAGCTCTAGGGTTTATGATGAACATGCGTTTACTAATCCGTCATTGTAACCTGTTGAGGTCTATTTGAGCTGAACAGCTGGTATCAGAGGCAACCGTGGACGTTATGCTTCACCGAATAGGCCCCCTGTTCCTGTTATGTGGATTTGTGGTCTACATTGTGTCTACGTGGAAGTCAACCAAATCTTTCCCTCACATCTAAAAGCTTGGCTAAATCCATTTTGCATCTTCAGTATTTTTTGCAGGAAGCCACTCAATGAGGTTGTGCCATCCCCGCGATGCAGTCGGTGCATCTCGATTGCAGAGATGTCTTCGCAATAAAAAATAAGACCACCTTCAATCGATATCACACATATATGAAATTGTTTCAGGACGACATCATTTTAAGAATACATTATCCATAAAAGAAATGAGCGCTTGGAAATGAGGAACATATCAGTCTGTCAGTCAGTCCCGCTGACACGACGCAAGTTGGATGCCACGGTCTGGACGGAGTGCTGTTCAGTGGGGCGAAGCCTGCTGCTGCTGCTGCTGTTGTGGCAGGCTTTGTCCCTTGAAGCGCATCAACGCGTGAACCCGTCCACCGGCTGCGTGGAATGCCAACACACCCGACACCAGCAGCAAAAGGTAGATGGGCACCAGGGAGGCAACGTAGTAGCCGGCAGGGTTCAGCAGTGTCTGCACAAAAGATGTTTATTGGTTGCAGTTAAAGAGGGCCGTTATATGGTCGTCGAGAAAGTTTCGTCAGTACATAGTTGTAATTGATAGCGGAGGACATGATGTGGTTATGCGCACAATTGAAACTGAGCTGCCAGTACATACTGAAAATGATACGGAACAAAAGTTTTGCCAGCGAGATTTCCAGCAATTGAAAGATTGGGTGCTGATATCGGTAGGCACAACCTTAATATCATAACACAACTAGTTTAGCGTGTTTTTCACCAAATGTTGCATCTAGGGGCCATGCTGTGAACTATAATAATTAATAATAATTGATTGGGTTTAACGTCCCAAAACCACGCTAGGCTGTGAACTATAGGAGGTGACGTTTAACACCCCCGGAAAGCGATGCTCCCAGGTGGGGCAAAGCCCCTAAAGGGTGGGGCATGTCCAAGTGCCTTTGCAGAAGGGGGAGAGTGGAATGTAAAGGAGAGCTGGAGAAAGGGAAGTAAGAGGACAGGAACATGTGCACCCTACATTCACTGCGGAAGCAAGTGATGTCGCGGCCGTTGATGTGTAGCCCCGCTCGTGCTGGCGTGCAGCCGCTGTGCTGTGACGCTCCTCCAATAATGCAGCCAACCATTCAAAAATATTTCAAATACACTCTGTTTACCGGAACAGTCACATCTTCCAAGTGGAATTTCGATGTTTTGCATTTTTTCCTATTTCAGAGTGCAGCTCTTGGGCGTCCATTCCGGCGTTGAGCGGCGTCGCTGTTGTTGGCTAGTGTCGACGTAACCGATAAGAGTCAATGAAGATGAAAAAGGGCGAATGTGGAGTCTGTCGAGATCACGAGCCACTGGCCTCTAGCCTCGCGTTCTTGCTCCGTCATACACGCTGGCCCCTCGGCCGGAGCTCGTGCGCATGCAGGGCTGAGACGTGAACTGCGGCTGGATTCGCTTGTCTTAACGGGGCTGTTCGCGTTTTGATTGGTTCGCGACATCTGCAATGCACAGAGTGGTGTGCGTAGCACTCGTGCACTGGCAGCTTCTGTGGCAATATGTAACGAATGTTACATTGCTGCAACTGCGGATAGCCAATAATTCAAAGACAGATGGCATCGCTAACACGAAGCTGCCCTCAGAATTTGTATTAGGCAGTATCGTAATCGTCGGTGAATTTTATTGTTCAGTATCCCTCTAAACACAAAATTTGAGATTGAAATCGAGTCCTTGAAGTTCCTCTGATTTAAATTTTGTTCAGCATTTTAGCACGGTTCGGGTAATGTCAAAATATATGGGGCCGTCACCGCACCATTTTCACTGTGAAATAATTTGTGCGATATACTGGATTCATTTTTTGCCTTGCACGCTCTGGCATCCAACGGCGTATTAAGGGTGTGAGCATTTCATTACATTTACAGCCACAATTATTTTATGTGTGTGATTGCAACAACACAAGCTGAAATACACCTCAGGTGGACTTTTCGGGAGATTTGAAGTATGCACCAATGAACAAGCAAGCGCCCCTCCCCTCCCCGCCAATTTTAAATGCGAAGCATTTCTTTGCACACTGCAAGCACATTGAGCCGTCCGTCCGTCCGTCCGTCCGTCCATTTTTTTTGTAGGGTATTTATGGGTGCTTCATACCTGGAAGTGTTAGCCAGCGTCACTCCTAACCCAGGTGGTGAGTAGCGCTGGCCAACACTCCCAGGTATTAAGCACACATAAACACCCTACAAAAAAGTGGACAGGGGAGCACCCTCCATCGTAGCTCAAATGGTAGAGCATCGGACGCGTAACTCGAAGGTTGTGGGTTCGGATCCCGCCGATGGAAAGCATGATCTTTCATCCACTTTCATTTCATTTCTTTCAATTTAGGTGAGAATCATTACAATAGAGTTAAGGAACCACAAATAACGTCGCCTTTGCTTTCCTTGGTTTGTCTGTCAGTTTTATTAGTTGCCTATAATACAGAGAACGAACAGTGTGTGTGCAAACCTATGAAACACACAACGTTGCCAACATTAGGCACATAAGAAAGTGCAACTACTTTCTTGTAGACAGAAGGAACTTCCCACAAAGTTTTGAAGCCATCTGCTCAGCCGCCATATTTTTCACACAGCAAGGTAGTCTGCACTAAAGTGGTGTACTGGGTGAGCTGGTATAGATCCATGGCGAGGCTTAGCGCATAGAAAACTGGACATAAAGATGAAGACAGGAGACAGGTGTGTATGAAAAACTGCATCGCACTTCTCACCGGTTAAAAAAGGTTGCTGCAAGGTATGGTGAACGCATTGTTTTCTGCAAAAAAACAGAATGGGTAGAGTTTCTGTAGCCATTGACAGAAAAGTTAGTGTAAATGGAGCGAAAAATGATCAATGTGACATGAAACACCGGAATAGTTTTTTTGGCTGTAAATGGGCTGCGGTGTACCATGTGCAATTCTCGTGCGGTGCTTCACATATTGGGCAAACAGGGCACTGCCTGACTGTTTGTCTAAGGGAACGTCACAGCTCTTTGAAAGGCACGCCTTACACGCCCTTGGCAGTGCACTGTAAAGGTTGCATGGGTGGTGCACCACTTTTTGAAGCAATGCAGATTTTGTTCACGCACAAGCACGAAGTGGCTTCTACCAGTGGGAACTGGTAGAAGCTGCCATGATTAAAAAGGAGACTGGCGCATGTGTAAGCCACCCTTCACTACATCTATCGGAGGCTGAGTACAATATCTTCAGCGAAACCTGTAAGATAATTTTGGTACGCAGTATCGATAATGTTAGCTTTGGTGTTGACAACTTTCGATCTCTGTTTTTCACACGCAAATTATAATTGCTTGTTCGATTTTGCTTCGTTTACGGATGTGCATGTAATGGCATATCTTGGTTGACTTGCTGTGATGTTCTTGAAAACTAAAAGAATCTGATTCCTTTTCAATAAACTCCAGTTTTCAGCCTGCGCCTGTTCCCCGGCTTCTTCTGTGTGTCCAGTTTTCTACGCGCTAAGCCTTGCCATTAAGGTAGTCTGCATCGTTTTGGACTTCGATGCTGTCGTCGCAAAGCATTGAAGTCAAAAGCCACCTTTGCCAGAATTAGGGGTGTGCGAATATTCCAAATTTTGAATATTTTTCGAATAGTGTTTGCTATTTGATTTGATTCGCACTGGAATTTTTTTTATTCGAACTTCCCAAAGACAAATACAGTCAACGTCCGATTGGAAGTGACCCCTTCAGGTTTTCAATATGCTTCACCTCATCACACACTCGTATTGCGGCAAAGCTTCCCTTCAGGCTTCGCTACGGTCGCCAATGTACTGACTCAAGAAAACGCTGGTTCCAACATGGAGATGAAAGGTGTGGCAGAGGTGGGGGGCTCAATTAATGTTGTTTTGGACCTGAAATTTGAGCAGTAAGTCCGAAAAATCGGGCGCCGAAGATTTTTAGCATCCAAAATTTTAGATGTTCTTATATATTGACGTCTACGAGGCAGATTTGGAACTCCAGACTTGAAGGGAACACACCCTTGTCCGCCACATCAGTTGGGCTTCCACAGAAGTCGAAAGAGGAGAAGAGGCTCAGGAAATAGCATCTTTGCCTTTCACATGTAAAGTGTTGTCGGAAACACTTTGGTTGCCCCAAATCATGTGCATAGATACAATTCGGCCTCTGCATTGCCTCATTCTTGAGAAGACAACTATTGAACACCACCCCGCAAGCGCTTCATCAACCTAGTCAAAAGAACACTTCCATGTCGCTATTTCGTAAGAATATGCTCAGGAATCCTCCAACTTTTTTTCTGCAATTTCACTTTGAAGTATTTGAAAAATATTCTAGAAATAGTCGAGAAATATTCGAAAAATATTCGATTAGCACTCGCACTTAAATATTCGAATTCACTTCGCACCCAAAATTTTGCTATTCGAACTGACCTAGCCAGAATCGAAACAAGACTTAAGATGGCTGCTGTACCAGCTAGCCCAGAAAGCTGGTTGGCGTAAAGTAATGGCAAAACAGAGCAAATGACGGTGCAGTTAATAAGATCTGTGGTATTACGTCCCAAAACCACGACATGATTTTGAGGCATGACGTATTGGAGGGCTCTGGAAATTTTGACCGTCTGGTGTTAACGTGCACTGACATTGCACAGTACATAGGCCTCTAGCATTTATAGCATTTAGCCTCCATCGAAATGTGAATGCAGTGGCTAGGGTCGAATCCGAACCCTTTGGTGTCGTACTGCTATAGTGTAGCTCACTTTGAGCATGAAGGAAAGATGAAACAGCGAAGAAAGGAAACACAGGCAACAGGATGAGCGCTAAACTTCCAACTTTTGTTTATTTCCAAGACCCTACAGCACATTGTATGGCTCACCCTACAGCACACGCAACACCGCACACATGACCAAAACCACTGAGCATGTGGTGCAGTACACATGACCAAAAAACGCAGTTTTTAGCCAATATCAAATTAACAATTCTGCGTCAGCACTTCACCTGTCGCCTGCGTTTCCCTTCTTCGCTGTTTCATCTTTCCTTAATGCTCAAACTGAGCATTAAGACATTATAATGCACCAACTTGCCCAACCTGCGGTACTTGCTGAAACCTTTGGGTCAGCAGCCAAGCACCGTAACTACTACACCACTGTGGCCGACAATGATGGGGCAGCTGATGATATATGATGATGATATATGGTGTTTTATGGTGCTAGGGGCCATTTGATGGCCAATGATGGGGCAGCTGAAAGAATGAACAGCACATTGTCCTTGTAGTGCATAGCCCTGTTTGTCCTATCTGTCCAGTCATTTGCGCTGCTTCTCCGTAATGCGGATTGAAATGTTATAGCAAACACTGGAATACGCCCTCAGCTCGTGAGCTTGGGGGAATACAACCGAGCGAGCACATACACCCTCATATGAGACTTCCTGGCAAAGGAGCTGCAAAAGTCAATATCGTCACTACGCAATGGATTAGAAGAATAAAGAAATCAGAGAGAATCAACTCAGATGGCTCAAGACAAGCTCCTTGAATAAACTCCTTTTTCACGCACGTTGGCATGACACTTACCAGACACGAGGCGACTAGGTGCGCGATGCCAACGAAGGCCACCAGGGGCCAGCGGCCATGGTCCAAGGCGTGGAAGGACACCACTCCCCAGAAGGTGTGCAGAAGCACGAACGCGCTTGTCGTCAATGCTGCACAGGCAAATATGCATCACGGTTCACTTGAGCACAAGTGATTAGCCACTTTTGCATGCTATGTAAATGTGCTCGCAGTATGAGCCTGGCACTGTCGCAAATGCTAGCGGTCATCATGGTTCCCTCATGCACCGATGTAAAGCCACTCGTGCAGGATATGTACATCTGAAGGCTAACTGTGAAGAAAATTTACTGTGGTGAAATCAGTAATAAATGCATTAAAGGGCTTGTAAACAACTTCGCGGTTGAAAATTTCTAACGGAGAAATAACTGCGCACTTGTACAATGTGAACATGCTGCCACAAGAACTTTGTGAATAAGTGCTGTAGGAAGTTACAGGGTTTAGAATGACACTTTGGCTGGTATCGGTTTCTCGCTCGTTCTTCCCACCCTTGTCCCGCTGCAGAGAGGGGTAGACGTAGCCCTTTGTCGTGACTACGCCCACTTCATCAACGTAACACGACGCCAGCGATACGTCATCTGCGGGCAGCCAACGAACGAGCAAGGCTTCCCCCACGTGCACACGTGTCATAGCGGCGTGGAAAGGAAGCTTGGTCTGAGGAGTACGAGGCACTGGTTAGGTATGCACTCTTTCACCCGTGGTAAAGTAGCAAGACACCCCTTCAACTCGGAGGCTTTCATTCTGGCAATACTGCTTGTCTCGGTAGTCTCGGGCTCTACGAAACGGCAGAGGGCAGCACAAGAAAATGAAAATGAGGACTGCGTGACCAGAACTTCATCACCGCAGGCCCAAGGCACCGTTTCGTAGTGCAAAGGGCCAATCGACAAGCTCAGCGGTGCGTAATGTTGCCCATGGGCAAGATTTCGTCACTGCGTGCACAAGGATTGGACAGGCGTAAGAAAGAAGCATGGGAATTATTTTTAAAAATGTGGGGTCGGAGCGGCGGGTATCGCCACGGTCTACTGAATGAATTAGCAAGCTTGTTTGGGGGCATAAAAAAAAAGTCGGAGCCTGTTTACTGGCCCTTTAAACTAGCGCTTAACATATATTTTAAAAAATAGTACTGTCAATGGAAAATGGCCACTGTTGCAACTGCACCTCCTATAGTCATGGAGCATAAGATTGCCCGCAACAGTAGACTCTCATTAAACAGAACCTGAAGGGACCGGGAAAATATGCTCCATTCAAGAGGAGTTCCATTTACTGAGAGATGAACAGGGGTGGAGAATACAAGGAGGAAACTAATGATACCAGAGGTAGTTGTTTCGTTGAGGCAGCAGTTCCGTTTAAGAGATTTATGTTAACTGAGAGTCTACCATATGTAATGAAAAACAATCTAATGAACACAGTTCCGGTGCTTCCTGAAACATTTGCCCATGTCATTCCATCTATGGCTGATTACGGCATCAATGACATAGATAGTGACGTCTCCGAGGCCTTTAGTGCTTTTAGTAGCATCCTAAGGTGTTCACAGGAAGAGGCACTCCGTACTCTATAGTAGTACTCTATGGTGTTTAAGAACTTTTTAAACTGAATTTTAAGCTTTATGCACGGTCAGCCAATGTGCCAAGAAGATAAGACATTCCAGCGTGCTCTGCCAACCCAGTTGGGACAAACTACAAAGTGAGGGCAGCTCAGGAAATGCCACTGAGGTGGCTAACAAGTACAGAATTGTAAACTTAAGGGCTCGTTTGCTTTGTTAAACACAGTATTAATGAGAACTAACAGACAAAGATGCCAAGGAAAGTATAGGGGAAGCTATTGGAAGTAATGGTAATGTAAATGTGAAGAAAGGAAAGTGGACGAAAAGATAACTTGCCACCGGCAGGATCCGAACCTGCGACCTTCGAATAACGCGTCCGATGCTCTACCACTGAGCTACGGTGGCGGTCATCCCTCCGTCCACTTTATGGGGTATATATGTGTACTTAAACGTGGGAGCGTCAGTCAGCGCCGCCTGTTGCCATTACAGCGAGTGTGTAACACTCTTTTTGCCTGTAGGCGTCACGTAGTACGTGATCTTATC
Source organism: Rhipicephalus appendiculatus (assembly GCA_030522465.1). Taxonomy (NCBI): domain Eukaryota; kingdom Metazoa; phylum Arthropoda; class Arachnida; order Ixodida; family Ixodidae; genus Rhipicephalus; species Rhipicephalus appendiculatus. The sequence goes on along the minus strand of JALIZH010025769.1, from coordinate 53,285 downwards.
ACGAGCGGGCAGCTGACTAATAATCCCTCGCATACCACCTGAAGGCATCAAGTCTGCCAGAACGAGACCCTCGTTATGAATGAAGGAAAGAATTGTAAACTTAAGGGCTCGTTTGCTTTGTTAAACACAGTATTAATGAGAACTAACAGACAAACATGCCAAGGAAAGTATAGGGGAAGCTATTAGAAGTAATTGTAATGTAAATGTGAAGAAAGGAAAGTGGACGAAAAGATAACTTGCCACCGGCAGGATCCGAACCTGCGACCTTCGAATAACGCGTCTGATGCTCTACCACTGAGCTACGGTGGCGGTCATCCCTCCGTCCACTTTATGGGGTATAGGCACCGGGCGGCCGTCGTACGGCGCCAGCGGCGCCCTCCCGAAAAGCGCCCCTAGCGGCGGCAGCGAAAGCACTGGCATGTGAAGCAGACGACGCGGAGAAGGCTCTGCTACTTTCGGCAATGTATTCATGTAGTAGCGGCGGCGTTTCTTTTTAGACAATCGCAAGCTGTAAGCTGTTTCGTTTGTCGCCCAAGGCAAAGAGAAGCGGCAGCAACAGTGTTTCTTGAACAAAGCACGAAGCGTTCGACTGTCGGACATGTGTTCAGATAACGGGGCCACTTGTCGGGCTCCAGGGAGACTCCCCCCGCAGTCGTTTGCGGTCGTGGCAGCATTCAATGGTCGCCAAGTCATCAAGAAAGGATGACACATGTTCTTCTCATGTCTTCACACCCAGGAGCACCGTTGGAACGTCAATCGACTAGGTTTCTTTGCGTGGTGCTGTGCTTTTATGCGTTTGCTTTCGTTTGGAGGCGGACCAGAGGCACGATGCCTCCTCCCTTTCGGGACTGCAAATGAGACCGGCCCGATTGGCGAAAGTGTTGTAAAATAAACATCTTTGTATTTTAACTGCCAAACTCGCTGCTCCTAACTGTAGGGCTCCTGGCGGGAAGGCGAGTACTGACAGCGCACGCGCACTAATGGCGATGACAGTTACATTGCGTTGCGGCTTTCAAGGCTTGAACAGCCGGCGTACGCGCCATGCGTTTGCTCTAGAGAACGGTCACCGCTTACACGAAGCTGGCCACGTGCTTGACATCAAGGAATATAAAAGCGACAACGACTGCAAATTGCTTTGCAAGTGCACCCCGCAGACGAAGTTCAATGCGATAAGCTACGATGTGGTGTTAGATCTAGGTATCCCCATTCCTATTTCTATTTTAAACGCAAAGCATTTCTTATCTCTATCTATAAATGCCTCTATTTCTCTATCTAGCCGCCTACGTCTGGGCGCTCTCGTGGTCGCCTCCTTAAGTTGACATTAACCAAAATTGGCATAGGTGGGTACGAAAATAAGACGAACATGGCTGTCTGGTTGTGATATGGTGGTATGAGTAGCGCGAAAATCTTTCCAGTCACGTGCGGCACATACCGGGCGTATACCACGGGCCGCGGGATGCTGGTATGAGGCACAGGTGATTCACAGTGGATCGACCCAGGAACGGCGAGAACAGACATTGATAATTTAAGCGGGTGCATGTCCAAAAAATCCGGCATCAGCCACGTGAACCCGACGTATGCAAAGAATAGAAATCCGGATCCCAGCAGGAGTCGAAACCAGGTACTCTGAGCGGATATCAAATATTCTACCACAGAGCCAAGCCATGACTTGAAATTACTTGTGAAAAGATCCTATGCGCAAGAAAAATGTCGGTGCAACCAACGCCAATTGTGGTTGCCGTGCTGACTATCTAATTTCATGACAAGGTAATAAACATTACTCATGTACTTCCTATGAAACAGACGTTACGCCGGCTTAACGTCCATCTTGGTTTTATTAAGACTTCTTGTTGGGCGAGTTGGTTAACATCAAAGGGGTACATAGTTAGCAAACTTAGAAAATAGACACGAGAAAAGAAGTAGGAGGAAGCAGAAAGGTCGGACGTTCCCTCGTACTTGTTTTCTCGTGTCTTTATTTTCTAAGTTTGTGCTACTATGGACCGCTTTGATTTCAATGTTGGCTCCGCTTTTATAACCGTCAGATAAACATTACATATGTGCTCCTATGAATCTGCAAGCTATATTCAAGCGTTGCTCGACCCGAACAATACTCTGATCAACGCTACGCGTATGATATTCACAGCATCGGCACGAAAATGTGAATCGCAACGTAGCGTGCGCTTCGTGTCAATAACACTGACGTCTGTTCTCTAACATGAGCGCTAACATTACGTCAGACCACAACTTAGCCTTTAAACGTCAGTGTAGTCGGCATGCTTATTAAGCACACTATGTGCACGCAACTCCATCTACAAAAACACGTCGATCCACCTCGTTACGCGTGACTTAAAGCTAAAAAAAAAAAAAAATGCAGCATAGACTCGCTGATTCGCATAAAATCGGTTCCCACAATACGTGGGATCTGCCGAATTTTTCCTCATACTTTGTTATTCTGTCTATACGTTAACATTGTCCCCTAACATTAAAAAAATACAGCGTACGTCTCCCATTCCCTTCTCGCCTCTTTACTGGATGCTTCGCCGATTGCACTTGTTCCTCAGTTGTAGTTTTGCACGCCCCCGTTCCTGTTATGTTTTCCATTGATTTTCGATCCTTCGCCGACCCTTAAGATATTGTAATCTTCAGTCTTCGCGCACACGTAGATTTCGGCAGTGCACGACACAAGCGACGAGAGCACAATGAAGAGAAACGAACGTCCAGCCCCGCGCCCCCCGCAGCAAGCGCCTGCGCCCTTTTCGGCACTCCCATTCCATTAGTTCCCCGTCGCCACCGAAAGAGGCGCTACCAGTCCCCGCGCCCGGTGCCTATATATGTGTACTTAAACGTGGGAGCGTCAGTCAGCGCCGCCTGTTGCCATTACAGCGAGTGTGGAACACTCTTTTTTTGCCTGTAGGCGTCCACGTAGTACGTGATCTTATCACGAGCGGGCAGCTGACTAATAATCCCTTGCATACCACCTGAAGGCATCAAGTCTGCCAGAACGAGACCCTTGTTATGAATGAAGGAAAGAATTGTAAACTTAAGGGCTCGTTTGCTTTGTTAAACACAGTATTAATGAGAACTAACAGACAAACATGCCAAGGAAAGTATGGGGGAAGCTATTAGAAGTAATTGTAATGTAAATGTGAAGAAAGGAAAGTGGACTTAAAAGATAACTTGCCACCGGCAGGATCCGAACCTGCGACCTTCGAATAACGCGTCCGATGCTCTACCACTGAGCTACGGTGGCGGTCATCCCTCCGTCCACTTTATGGGGTATATATGTGTACTTAAACGTGGGAGCGTCAGTCAGCGCCGCCTGTTGCCATTACAGCGAGTGTGGAACACTCTTTTTTGCCTGTAGGCGTCACGTAGTACGTGATCTTATCACGAGCGGGCAGCTGACTAATAATCCCTCGCATACCACCTGAAGGCATCAAGTCTGCCAGAACGAGACCCTCGTTATGAATGAAGGAAAGAATTGTAAACTTAAGGGCTCGTTTGCTTTGTTAAACACAGTATTAATGAGAACTAACAGACAAACATGCCAAGGAAAGTATAGGGGAAGCTATTAGAAGTAATTGTAATGTAAATGTGAAGAAAGGAAAGTGGACGAAAAGATAACTTGCCACCGGCAGGATCCGAACCTGCGACCTTCGAATAACGCGTCCGATGCTCTACCACTGAGCTACGGTGGCGGTCATCCCTCCGTCCACTTTATGGGGTATATATGTGTACTTAAACGTGGGAGCGTCAGTCAGCGCCGCCTGTTGCCATTACAGCGAGTGTGGAAAACTCTTTTTTTGCCTGTAGGCGTCACGTAGTACGTGATCTTATCACGAGCGGGCAGCTGACTAATAATCCCTCGCATACCACCTGAAGGCATCAAGTCTGCCAGAACGAGACCCTCGTTATGAATGAAGGAAAGAATTGTAAACTTAAGGGCTCGTTTGCTTTGTCAGCTGCCCGCTCGTGATAAGATCACGTACTACGTGACGCCTACAGGCAAAAAAGAGTGTTCCACACTCGCTGTAATGGCAACAGGTGGCGCTGACTGACGCTCCCACGTTTAAGTACACATATACCCCATAAAGTGGACGGAGGGATGACCGCCACGTAGCTCAGTGGTAGAGCATCGGACGCGTATTCGAAGGTCGCAGGTTTGGATCCAGCCGGTGGCAAGTTATCTTTTCGTCCACTTTCCTTTCTTCACATTTACAATACAATTACTTGTAATAGCTTCCCTTATACTTTCCTTGGCATCTTTGTCTGTTAGTTCTCATTAATACTGTGTTTAACAAAGCAAACGAGCCCTTAAGTTTACAATTCTTTCCTTCATTCATAACGAGGGTCTCGCTCTGGCAGACTTGATGCCTTCAGGTGGTATGTGAGGGACTATTAGTCAGCTGCCCGCGTGATAAGATCACGTACTACGTGGACGCCTACAGGCAAAAAAAGAGTGTTCCACACTCGCTGTAATGGCAACAGGTGGCGCTGACTGTCGCTGCCACGTTTAAGGACACATATATACCCCATAAAGTGGACAGAGGGATGACCGCCACCATAGCTCAGTGGTAGAGCATCGGATGCGTTATTCGAAGGTCGCAGGTTCGGATCCTGCCGGTGGCAAGTTATCTTTTCGTCCACTTTCCTTTCTTCACATTTACATTACAATTACTTCTAATAGCTTCCCCCTATACTTTCCTTGGCATCTTTGTCTGTTAGTTCCTATTAACAAGTACAGTGGAATTTTGTTGATATGATTCTGCATATTATGTCTTTCTTTTAAAAAGCGAGGCTCTTTTGAAGCTTGAGGTAAAACGGTGGGTGTCCACAAAAAACCCTCCGCGCCGTTGCTTATAAGCCACACCCACCGACGGAGACAGCCCGTGCTGCTGCTGCGCGAGTTTCCCGGTGTGGCGCGAGCCGAGTACAAGCGACGACAGGCCCGCACTTCTACCGGGGTGCCACAGCCAGCTTTGCACGTTAGTTCTGGTGCTGGAGTTTGGACATTCTTGCATGGTCTGTGACAGGCTGTGGTTCAACTCTACTTTGTCTACACCAAGCAAACACCTAGCATCAGCCAAGAAGGCCACGTTAAGCCCCTAAGTTCAACCAGCTTCGCTGTTTCTTAAGCTTTTACACGGCTAGTGTAAACTTCTCCCTTTATTTATTCCTGGCCAACGTCCCTTGGAAATAATGCATTGTCATGCGCTTAATACGATCACATTTTTGCCGAAAAATGAATAATACCACTGCTAAAGTGGACCTTGACCGATATATCTAGAAATCCTACGTTTATTCTTCGGTATACTAGCTCAAACCGCGTTCTAACAAGCCACAATCTGCACGTTGCAGAGCCGCTGAGGCCGCACAAGCGTCGGCTTTGCAGTGGGAAGATTGCTGCCAACAGCGAGCGATGCACTCGAACACTTGGACGCACTTCGTAGCTTCGTCGCGAATGCAGAGCTGAGTGAGCAAACTGCAGCTTCTTTTTTTCACCTCTTTGGTTAATACGATTTTTGCATATAATATTGCTGCGCATATGAGCGAAGACAACGAAGACCTCGATGAACGTGCTTGCCACTCCTGGTTGGAAAGAAAGAAGAGGATCTGGTGGATCTCTAACGTAATTGGCCGCTCCTGAGCTCACCCTCACGACCTAATAAACGGCCCCTTTCAGCCTTGACGGCCTCCTTCAAGAGTAACAATATGTTTTATTTTCAGGTTCCCGTGACATAGTTATCAACAAGATTCCACCGTTAAGTCAATCCAGTGTACTTGACAAAGCAGACAGTGTGCACAGAGTGTGCTTGGCTTTTATATCACTACTGTGTGTTTTAGAAAGATGAAAAACCCGATGCGCACTGCGTTCAGCCTGCCCCCTCGCAACCTCTATCATCTAATGAAAGGTTTAGAAGTGTAGTGCAGTTCACGAGCTGGTTGATAAGAGGTGTGTAGGGCCAGGCCTTAAAATTACCAGCAAATCAGGTGCTTCATACTAAGTGACTCGTCGAATTCACATAATTTTCGGTGCTTGCTGAAACCATCACTCTTTTCTATAGCCCATTAGCCTTTCTGGTTAGCCTAGGCAGCTCATCCAAGTGATCACATACTTATCTTTAGTTATTTATTTATCCATTTTCTGGGCAATACAAGGCATTGCTCGCAGTCAGGACAAAAGGAAGTGGTTTGCCTCCTGACGTGGTCCTGCTCGTGCTGTGAAGTATGGACCATGAAATCATCCGAAAATATGAGGCATGCATTCGCATTTCCCAAATGTGGTCGTATGTAGGCATGGGTGATTATCACAGTACTCAAATTCACATCAATACAAATTGAAATAATTCAAAATGAATGATTGCATGTAGCCTTCTGGAAAGGTGGTTTCAAGAGGGGGTTGCTATGCCATGACAGCACCGATCCAGGGGAATGCACTGCCATGAAGCCACACTTTCAGACTGAATGCACATAATACCTGCCCCTCAATGAATTATCTTTTAAAGTTGAACAGCGTGTTATAGGTGTTGCAAATTTTAAAACGCGACAAATATTACCGCTTATAGCTTATGCTTTATAACTATTGAGATTCTGCCACTATTCGATTTTGTTTCTACTTCACTTCAAACAAAAAAAAAGCGACATCGCACATGCCTATTTCCAATTCTTAAAAAATTAGTTGGGTCATGACAAAAACGCTGATTGTTTGTAATAATATGTGAGATAGTTAATCCAAATTATTCGATTAGATATTATTTGACCAAACCACTACTTGCTTAGAATTCACTTTAAACCTCAAATTTACTATTCGTCCATCCCTCCTCAAACAGCCACAGGCACATCCAAAGTTGGATGTTGACCTCAGTACCTTTCACATTCTCTTAGCTGTCTCGGGTAATGCTGTGGAAAGACAGGGAGTGAGAGGTTGCTACCTGATGTGAGGAAGAAACAGGATGACCCGCCGTTCAGTCCCACCGTGCCAGGACCAATGGCATCGGCCAGCACGTTGAGCAGCGAGAACACGCCACTCATCACACCGAAGCCCAGGCCGGACACTACACAGACACAGGATTGGACGAGTGACATCAGGAACGGATGTGTACCACAGTGTAACAATTTCACACCGGCTTTGATTCAGACTTCTTCAATCATACAAGTTGCAAAAGTCCCCACAGGCTCATGTATCAAAATCTCGACACGCCATTGGTTGAAATCGCGGGGGGGGGGGTGTTCTGCCGATTGTCGCATCATCTGCTGACCAAAAAACAAACTAATAAACACTTGTGACGACGCCAGCGCTGCGTGCGGCATTGAGCAGCTTGCAAGAAGCGCAAGCAGAGCGGTGCTGTGGCTATCTAGTGTTTTGTATTGCTGCTCCTAGATGGCATGACAATCTGCAGGCCCCCGCAGAATCGACCATGGGCATTTCCAGGTTTCGGAACGCAGTCTCGCAATTGATATATGACTGAAGAACTCTGGCCTTGATTAGTTCACCGATTGGTAAGGCTTAACATATTGAGGTAACAATGCATGGGCTATGAGAAATGCCTTAGAGGAGGACTCCGAATAATGTTCACTAACCGGCAGCTCTTCAACATGTATCAAAAACTTGGTACACGAGCTCCTCTGTGAAAAATTCCACCTTGCTACAGCTCGCCTGCACGACTAAAACACAAGCCAGGCACCCCAAAACACACATTAAAGACAGTTAAAAATGCCGAAAGACTGAAGTTTTCCCACAGTAAACAGGAAAAAGCTTGCCTACACACACTGCTGTCGATTTGTGCATTCTCCACTGGAACCCAACTTAATTTTCACGAAGGCTGCCAAATTTAAATCACGTGAAATCTTCGTACATACACCTGTCACTTCGTTGCACTAATGACAAGCACACCACATACTAAATGGGTGCAAGTTGGCAGTAGTTTTTGTTTATTCATCATCACCATTAAAAGAGAAGCAGGTCCCGGAATTTAAAACTGTCAGCAAGACCTCCTATTAGCGATTTCACAATATAGTAATTAATACATTGTGGCAGCATAGCAATGGCAGACATCAGAATACAAAAAGTTAACACAACAAATAATTAAGGGAGTACTGACACGAAATTGAAGAATTTTCGACTTGTTGTTCTAAATAAAAACACTGCTCTCGAGGACCCTAAATACAGTGTCGTGGTGCTTGGGAATGCATAGAACATATTTTTAATACCGCTACTTTAAAACCACTTTCGGTTTTGGTATCGAAGGGGTGGCTTTGCAGTTAAGTGTCAACACAAATCTGACATCCCTGGACAACTGCAACTAGCGACATACTAGCACCAGCTCTGTCATTTGCTGTCAGTCGCACGTGGTTACATGGTTAACATAAACAACGACTAGTGAATTGTCGCTCAGTGACATCAATAGCGATTTCTGCGATTTAGGCTGCATGCAGGATGCCGACTTTGCAAAACCAGTAAACTGTGTTGACTCTCCATGATAATGCCAGTTGTGGTGGGGCTTACTTGTAGATGCTGGGTGACGAAAAATTTCAAATAAAAATAAAATGTTTTATTGTCTGGTAGCCGTGTGTGGAGAGCGTTGATAGTGCATATCATTGAAACGAAAAAATGTCCCTTTTGGGGTGCCTCAAAATCATGTCAATACTTCTTTAAATGCAAGGTGCTTAGAACAATCGGAAGTGTGAGTGCCGTACAAACAAATGAAGTAAGTGCTACATTACAGTCAATTAGAATGTAGCAATTGACACATCATGGACACATAGAGTGTATTGTTGTCCCTTTGTTTTTACCCAACATCAAGAGAATCAGCTACAAAGTTCTGTCACGAATTGATTTACTATTACCAATGGCTCTTAAAGGGGCCCTGCAACACTTTTCCAAGTTTAACGAAACTTGAAATTTGGAGAGATGGTGCATAGTTGACTGAAATTTTGAGCACAAAGAACAATATTCACAATAACGAGACGACAGGACGGGCGCTTGTTCTTTGCGCTCAAAATTCCCCTCAACTTTTCCAAGTAATCTTCGAATAGTTTCGTTAAAGGAGTTTAAAGCCTCAAGAATGGACTACCACAAAAATTTTTAGAATTTGTCAAGTACAAGCGGAGTTACACGGATTTGCTGCATGCTTCAAGCACTTTCTTGCTTCTTTCGTGACCGCAAGTGCGTTGAAAGCCACGCAGGCAGAGGAATGACAAGGGGCCAAGAAAGTATGTCCATTAGTCAGCGAGTGCCATGACCTTAAAGGGACCCTGAAACGGTTATTTGAAGCTTTGTCAGCGTTTAGACTAGAGCATCATCGAACCATTAGCACCACAAATTTAGCGGCACGCCGTGTACCAAGGCGGCTACGGACAATTATATCATACCCTCCTTCTCACCCCTGCCTTGCCTCCTCAACTCATGAGACACGCTGGCGATCGCAGAGCTCACGTGAACACACTCGACGATTTGAGCTTCGCCCAGTGATGACCTCCGAGACTGCACGCCGACAGGTTGCGTGCATCTCGGAGACCATAGCCCAGTGCGCCCGGCAGCACGCACGCCGTCTGGCAACGGAGACATCGTGGAGTGGTTGATATCTGCTCCCACAGGTGCCGCCACCCTACCAGCCAATTTTTCGTGCGCGCACACCGCAGCCCCAGTGACGTCGCCAGCAGCCCCAATGACGTCGTGCTGACACTGCATGTCGTACTCCGCAAGGGGCGGTTGAAAACGCGTTGGGCTGAGCCGCAGTGATTTGCAGCGATTCGCAGCTTTATAGCGTTGTAATCAATTACACAGTGTACGCAGAGAGCTTAAATTAGTCTGTAAATGAGCCTTAGGACTTGGTCTACTGGCCCAATGTGTTTGTACAAAATCATCAAAACCGTTTCAGGGTGCCTTTAAGCACTTTATTTTCTTTTTTTCTTCAAGCGCGCAGCTTACTTTCAGTGTGATTGCGAGTGGGCACGGGATGGCATCCCGCAGCAGTCGCGGTATTATGCAGTTCACGATGTTCAAATCAGCCAATGGCCGTGGTTTTATGGCATCATTTGTCGAGAGATGAGCAAGAGGTTGCAAGCTGACTTTGAGAATTAACTGTATATTTCCGGCTGTGTGCTGTGCTCTAATGATTGGTTTGCGTGTTCTCAGTAGCCTCGACTACTGAACGACAGCGTTTTCTAACCATGCTGAAAAAGCGCTGCAGGGCCCCTTTAACCCTTTGAGTGTTCTTGTCGTACATGTACAGAGACGGTTTTTAGCCCTGCAGTGTCTTTGCCATACGGGTACATTTTCAACCCTCCGCTTGAAATTTCACGCCGTAATGACGATACATGCTCACTGGGAGGTGCTGCCACCTCCTAGGACTTACAGGAAGCATTGGAAATGATTGTGCTGCCTTCTTACGAAGATAAACAGAATTGATTTCTAAGGCCACCGCTGTTGTGCAGCCCGTGGCAATGCCGATGAGCAACACCCTTTCGTGTTTTCGGTTTTGCCACGTGATCACAACGGAGGTGCACGAAACTTGATTTTTTTAATCTTTGTCGGCACACCCTTGCAGGCGCAGTGGAAGCTGATTTACATCTTTATTGACGTTACTCTTAGCTTGTTTATCACCGACACTAGCGAGGTATTCTCGTTATCCTTGATTACAGAGTTTACTCTGCCCAAGGCAGCCACACATCGAGAAGATGCTGTGTGTTTGCCAGAACAACTCGTCGCACCAAGAGGAGAACGGAGACGCATGTTATGAGTGCAGACAGCGACAAGTCGCTGTGCGTAGACCCATGTTTCAAGGAATACCCTACTCTGTAACACTATAAAACATTTTGCAGTTCTGAGTAATTCTGACCCCAAAAAACTGTTTCTCATTTTTTTCTTACAATTTTTTTTTCCCCGACTTTACACATTTTTTACATTCAAAAACTGCAATAAAGTAAATTGACGATCCAAGAAAGTCTTTCTAAAAAAAATTCGACACTCAATGGCTTGAAGCTCCATGCCACTCACCGTAGGAAAGCGTTGTGCGAGAACTGGAGACGACAGCACCATCTGCGCCTACCTCAGTGACCTTTTTCAGACCCAACTCGGCTTTCCTGCAAGACACCACTTTTTTAGCGGCTGCCACAGAAAATGCTCCGTACGAAATTGTACATCAGATTTAAAGGTGCACTAGAGAGAAGAAACAAATCAGTTCAGACCAATGATGTATTCTTTGAAAACTCAATCACTGGAAAAAATTTGCCGTAAGAGGTTGATTACAAGCAAAAGAAGGAATCAAGGTCCCAGAGTCGGTTTTTTAATTTCGCAGTGAAACCTGAGTTCCAATATGGCAGAGTACATTAAGGACTTGAATGCATTTAACAATAAATGGGCCGCAAGGCTCCGTAAAAACTCTAGAAGCTTTCTATGTTCACTCCAGAACACTCTTAGAAACCGATAAAGTCTTTACCGATGGAAAGTCATCATGGCAACAGCTGGAACTTCATAGCTTAAGTCATGATGATGAGCTGGTGTGCTTCTTGCCTTTTATTTTCGCATCTCTTTTGACTTGTGAAGTATTTTATCAAAGGAGGGTGGCCTATTTGGTATTGTAGAAAGGCAACTTACAAATACACCTAAAATTAAATTTTTCTTTGGCGACCTTCCTAAATAGAAGCCCTTTCCATTTTGAAACCAGTAATCAAATGGAACTGTAGAATCTTCTAGAAAACTCTATAGTGAACACCAGCATCAGGTTTCTGCTAAATAATAATGTAACATTATTTAAAGTTTCCAATAACTACAGCAGAAAGACAGATCAGCCTAGATGATTTTCTAAAAAAGACTAAAAAGAAGTCAGACTTAATAGGTTAAAAATGCTTCTTATTAGTATGTGGCAAAAACTCAATGCGATGTCTGCCGTTTAAAGAAAGCCCGTGAAATGTAAAATAAAAAACATGTCACCACGCTCATGCGCTATTGTATTGCAATGCTGCAAATCACGGTTTCAGTGAAACAACCATGCGTGTAGACGATGATGGAACTTCCTTCCCATGTGCCACTGTCAAAAACGCTGATGCTAATGCCTAGAGCAGTGTCCGCACATTTCACCACGGTCTGCACGCCAGTTGTTTAGCTCGAAGCATGGTTGACAGTGCTACACTACTGGTAGCACATTAGCGCAATGACAAGGTTCTATTTTATATTTTTTGGGCTTTCCTTTAACACCAGAAAAAATTCCCACGAAGCATGTATGTTACTACTAAAAACTGCGGCGGTCGCTTTTGGAATGCCACCTACAACTTAACGAAATGCACTTGGCTCTAAAGTGGTTAAAGGTTTTGCATAAGTGATCTTAGTTAATTAACTAAGCAAGTGCGATATACAAAATACCCTGACAGGCGCCAGATGACGGCAAATACATCGTTGGTTTCATTCAAGGACCCCTGACAGCAAAAAATTTTGTTTGCGACTTTTTTACAGTAATTTGTAGCTTTGCATCTGGTAATCCCGAAATTGAATCGCAAATGCTCTAACGCATCGTGTTATTAATGCTAGCGTCTGTAATACAGAACAATTTTGCGTCTGTTTGAAACGCCCGCCTAAGTACCATAAGAAACTAGCGGCCTGCAGCGGCGGAGTGCCTGAGAATACGTGCGCTCAAGCTTCCGTGACGCTGGTGACGCTGAACGCGCCGTTTTCAAATCGGGAGACCTGCGGGCGGTGACGAATGAAACGATGTGGGTGCTTTGAGCGTGCCCCCTCAGAAAAAAGCAAAGCATTCCTGCTGCAGTAAGCAGCCGAAACCACCTTGAGAGCAGCCTGACAACAGAGCGAGAGGGGTGATGAACAATAGTCCTCACCGGGTGCCCGTCAGGGTATTGTGCGAGCCCAACAAATGTTCTCTGACGTCGACAATACTCGCCTTACTTTTGGAACATCATGCGGGTCCTCTGTCTACGTCAAACCAGAGAAGATGTCAATTGGTGCTGATAACTCAGATGAGCACTCACCTTTACTTTAAAAGCAAATTAAAATATCTTATAGGCAATGCTCGTCACTATTAATCGGTCAGAAGTGCCCCCCGCATACAGGACTTTCATACAACACAAGCATCTCAAGTTTCCAAATTTGGTGTCAGGGGTGTGGTTACCGTATATACTCGCGTAATGAACGCACTTTTTTTCCGAAAAATTTAAGCAAAGTTGGGGGGTGCGTTTATTATGCGGGGCAAATTTTATGCAAACTTTTTTCGGGATGAGCAAAAAACGCGGCAATGCAAAAAAAAAAAAAAAAAAAAAAAAAAAAAAAAAAAAAAAAAAAAGTTGATGGTGCTATTTTCTGCAAGCTGCCCCGGCCCCCGTGCACTACATGAAAGCGTTTCGCGGCTTCCTTTGTTCGCAATCGTTTGTTTAACCGCGACAGTGGTATCTGCTGTGATCTCGAGGGGCGCCCGGAAGCGTATGCTACGACGCACTTCGCAAACTCCGTGGCAAGCTCGCATGATGACGACGTTGGCATTACAGCAAGCTACCATCATTGCAGCAAGCTACCACCGAAGCATCAAAACAAACCGTCGATAACAAGATTAACGACAAAATACGGCCGCTGCCTCGCTCTCCATGTGAGATGTGACTGTAAAATGGTAGCCTATATCTTGTGTTCCTTGAAGTATGTGTGGATAACGAGTATGAAGAACAAATTGCGACCGAAGCGAGGATCAGGGATGTTGCCATTGTACGGAAATCGGGACGCTCTTTTTTCGGCGACAGGCGATTTTTTTCTGGTTTAACAGAAACCTGCGACATGCCTGCGACGCGACGACGACGACGGGCCTTCGCGACAGCAAATCCTGTCGCCGTAGCTCGAAAATCACGTGCATGTGGTTGGGCCTTAAGTTTCATATTTGCAGGAAGCGACCGTTGGTTGGCACGGGCAGTTTCGCGACCTTCGCTCGTTGTGTGCTTGAGAGCTGCGATGTCACTACACTCGCACCGTTTGTGAAGTAAGTGACCGTTTGTGAATCCCACTGTGACACGCGGATAATTCAAAAAGACAAGGGACGTGCCGCGCACAGATAGAAAGAAAAACAAAGAACTGCGCGCGGCGGTGCGTGAAGTAGGCGTAGGGAACGAACCGAAGGGTGTCGGCATAATAAAAACGGAAAAGATCAATGGGCAAGGAGACGCAAGTGTCGGTTCACGGTACTGCAGCGGATGAATGTAGGGGGGTGCGTTTATTACGCGAGAGAAAAAAAAAAATCCAAATTTTGACGACTTAAGTTGGGGGGTGCGTTTATTATGCGAGTGCGTTCATTACGCGAGTAAATACGGTAACTACTATTTTTTAAAATCCTTGGTTCTTGCCATGTGAAACACCCAGCCTATACATGTATGCAGCAAGACGGAAACAGACTAGACCAGCGGCGCGATTCTAGATGGGTCCACCTAATGGACTGTCCACATCAGCGGAGCACATTGAATTACTCGAAAAAATGGCGAGTCATGAAGTCATGGCGCTCTTGACCACGTCGATGCACCGAACCTGCCAGCACATTCCCAGTTAAAGAGAAAGAAAGTGAACGACATCTACAGTAACAGGACACTTAAACAAACTTGACAAGCCTGAACTTGCGTATGAACGTGCTCAAATGCTTCAGAATGATGTAAGGAATGTGGACCGATCTTCCAGGTGCATCAGGCGGGCGGCCACGTTAAACCTAATTCAAGGGCTAACGTGATTAGAGTTCATGCATGGCCTCCGAGATGTGCGTCCAAAAGCGGATCTCTGGGGGGCGGCATTCGCCGCGGTGAAACACATTCCGTCTTTCCCATTTGTGTTGAGAGTTGTGAAAGCTTCGCGACGTCAAAATGACACTGCGGAATAAAGACCGGAAACGGGGTGCGCTTGCTCGCCGAGCTCCAGCCAATCAGTGGAGGCCGAAGTGGACAGTCCACAAGGTGGACCCATCGAGAATCGCGCCCCAGAAGACGCTGACATTCGCTCCCCAGGTACCACCCAAGTTCAAGCACAAACGAGAACAAGAATGATGACGGCTATAGCATATAATTTGGAATGATAGAGCACATTCACTGCGCTTAAAATTTATACTCCAACGACAGCCCTCGTTCAGTCGTGCGGGATAATGATAAAAGCAAATCCTCAGTACTTACGCGATCTTCGTTCTGGAAAGAAAGCATGACTTCAGCTGTTTTGTTGGGTTTGCATTATACAACAACAAAATAAGAAGGCGTTACTTACGTGGCTAATATTCTGAAAGAGAACTTAGACTTAGTTACTTTTTCTCTTTAGGAGAGTGTACAACAAACAGTGCCTGCTTTCAAAGGTGTGCGTGTTGGTGTGGGAGGAAGGTACAAATGTTTAGGCACCTTGTGACTACATGTACGCGTTACCTACAGATACACTATGGTGTCATTACCCTAATTTGCTTTCATGGTGCTCTTGTACTGGTTTGTGAGGCACTCACTGATGTGTAACAACATCATTAAATGTTCACCGTACTTGAGTGCTTGTATTTAATGTACCACAATAGAAGAATAAACGTTAGTTTCATGTCTCATAGGATGCCTAAAAAAAGTGTGTTCTGTGTTGACAGGTAACTGCAGTCCATGCAAGCTGGCAACAAAAAGCTCACAGCAGGCTTCTTTTTGCGCTTTTTTTTTTTCATTTTGCATCACGATGATTCACCAACACACACAACTATTGTTGCCTCTCCACAACCACCCTCTCGTAAAATGACCATCACGTATTATGCACAAGCCCGGGGATCTCAAATACGCGGTCCGCGTACCCTTTGCTAGTGGCCCGTGGCTACTCAAGGAATTTCTCGCCTATTGCGATTAATAATGCTCTGTTCGGGTAAGTTACAGAGATGGCTCTCGTATCGAGCATTATTTTTTCGTGAGGCAGCGTATGCGGTCACTATGACATGAAACATACCTGTGGCCCTGCGGCACAGAAACTCTTATATTTCAGAATCGGTGTCCAGATTTTAGTCATTGTGAAGACTAGTACGACATGTTTCTTGAAACCTGACATCAAATTCCCTTCAGAAATGAACCATGTATGAGATATGGAAGAGGCAGCCTATGAAATGGCAACGTTAGGTGACATTTGATAGGCTGTTGGGAGAAAATGGGAGCCCTAATTCTGAGTAAGCGCAAGAGGCATAAAGCCACGGAAGGAGAGAGAGAGAAAGAAATGCAATGGACATTTGGCTCCATACACACCTGAGCACTCGGTAAAACAGAAAGCGGCCGGCTTCCTGGAAAGCCACGGAGCAGACGACGCCAAAGGCCAACTGCTTCCGTAGCGGCACCACCGCAAACCACACAATGGACGACAGCAGCAGCGACAGGAGCCAGAAGAATGCCCTGCATGTTTTGTTGTTTTTTTATTAATGCACCACGTGGCGAGTAAGTTGAAAAGATTCAGCGCAAAACCAGGTAAGAATTTAAAAATCAAGGGTGGAGGCAGCGTGCCTCCACTAAAATCTAAGGGGCCCAGTCTCCCTTTGCATGGCTGTTAGCCATGGAGATGCACTTGTACAGCCGCCTAAATTTTTAACTAGCACGGGCGAGTGGCGACTTACGTGTGCGGGTATAATGTGGCTACAGCAAGCATAGGACTGGGTTGATTGGCAGAACATGGGTGAGGACTTTGCCCTGCAATGGCCGTAGTCAGGCTGCTGATGATGATAATGAACATAGTAGCGCACTTCAGACGAACCATGTTCCATGGCTTATCTCATGAGTACGGGCGTGCGTCATATTTTTAAATTGTATTTGCTCGAGTGCTTGCTGCGACGTTCAGTTTTGGAACATAATATACAAGCAAAACCATTCCCCCATGCACGCTGCCTGCTCATCTGAAGTGCACTAACGTGGGGTGACGTCCTTAAAGGGCCCGTCAACAACCCCGAGGTCCAAAAATTGTTATAGAGAGAAATATGTGCACTTTTGCTATGTGAACCTGGTGCCGCAAGAATTTTGCGAATACGCGCAATAATAAGGAAGTTACAGGGGTTAGAACATCCGTTTCAGCTGGTTTCAAATTTTCGCGCGGCCTCGCCCCCCCCTTCTCCGCTGTAGAAATGGGGAGGCGTAGCCCGTCGCCGTCGTGACTCAGCCCACTTCGGCAACGTGACACGACGTCAGTGATACGTCATCGGCGCGCAGCCAACGACCGAGCAGGGCTTCCCCCCCATGAGCACGTGTCAGCGGCGCAGGGAGGAAGCGTGATGCGAAGAGACGACCCTTTCCCTTGCGGTAATGTAGCGAGACGCCCTCTTTATCTCGGAGGCTTTCGCTTCTGGCAATACCGCTTCTCCCGGTAGTCTCGGGCTCTACAAAACGGCAGAGGGCAGCACAGGAAAATGAAAATGCGTACTGCGCGGCCGAAACTGCATCACCGTAGGGCCAAGGCGCTGTTTCAGAGGGGCAAAGGACCAATCGACGAGCTCAGTGCTACGTCAAGTCGGCGATCGCCGACTTGACGTCACTGCACGTACGAGGAGGATTGGTCAGGCGAAGGAAAGCGGCGCGGGGAATTGTTTTTCGAAATGGAGGGTCTGCGCGGCGCGCAGCGCTGTAATATTCGGGAAACGTGATCGCCGCGGTCTACTGTACGAGTTAGCGAGCTTGTTTGGGGGGTGTTAAAAAAAAGTAGGAGCCTGTTGACGGGCCCTTTAAGAAGCAACAGCCTAGTGGAGGATCGGCCCATCAGTGTGCGCTCCGTGGGCAACACTTACCCTCACCCTGTTTGCAACTTGGCCCCGTTGTACAGCACTGACGCGCACAAAAGTCACCACTCGCACATGCTAGTTAAAGATTTGGGCAGCTGTACACATCCTCTTTTACATAGTTACATACATACACAGTCGTATGTAATGCATTACAGTTGAACCCCTTTATAAGAGACATGCACTGGGGAGCAGTTCTTGTCTTTTATATGAGGTGTCTCTTATAAGACGGGTACCACCAATGCGATTTCTTATCAACACCTATTTCAACGTAGGCACCCTGGTGCCTCTTATACCCATTTGTCCTTTTCATCAGTGTCTCTTATAAAGGGATTCAACTGTACAAGTAATTGGTTACTTGTAATCAATAGCATTGCCTTGTAATTTAGTACCAGTAATTAATTATATTTTTTTCAAAAATCAAGTTGTAACCAGTCTTCTACGGCAGTTCTCGTCCCAAAAGAAATATGTGGCCACCTTGTAGGGCACCCCCTGTCCTGTTGGATGTGGTGTCCCTACAGAGCCTATTTTTCACGTTTTCCTTGGTCTTGCCTGCAACACCTTGCCTGATCTCCAGCAACAGCGAAGCGCGACGCTTCATAGAGGACATGGACATTAGCATGGAAGTGCAGCGCAACTACGAGCTGGTGCGCCAAGGTGTTCCGACATACAGTACCGCCCTTCCCTCCAGCGCATGCAGTGAGAGAGTGTTCAGTGTAGCAGTTGACCTGCTAACGACAAAATGTGGAAGAATCAGCGACGAAAACTTTGAAACACAACTCCTGCTGAAAGTTAACAATGTGTAATACTATATATCGTAGAAGCCACAGTCTTCCAGCCTTCTCCTAGCCTTCTCTCTACCATGCAAGCCAAAGTAGTTTGTTATAGCTTGAGCAAAATTGTGTTATTGCGTTATGGCAATAAAATATTGAAGTAATGCAAACATAATCAATTACATTTTTGTAATTGCTCATTTAGTTTCTTGGGGCTGTAACTGACCATTGAAATCAATTACATGTTAAAGGAAGTAATTGTGATTGATTACTTGACTTCTGCAACATGTACAAGTCTGCATACATATAAGTGCCTCACAACAGCTGGAGGGCAACCCTTGAACCAAAACCCCATGACAATGCTGAAGCCTCCACTTGCGCAATAGGGGATTGACCTTTGCATTCTTATACAAGCCTACACTAAAAAGTCCATCCTTCATTCAACCACGTCGAAAACACTGCCGCCACTCGAGTGAAAATGATGTTGCGCATCTGAAGAATTGCTGCCGAGTTTTTCTGGTATGCAGTGACCGCTTCTGCCGAGAGGTGACGCTGCCATCGGCTTTCTTGAGTCTAGTAGGAAAGCAGAAAAGGGTTGTTCTAGAATGTGAAGGTTAAGGTCTGCCAACACCGACAGGGGAAAATACAGTGAAGACACAACATTATGGCGAATGTAAGAAGGCAACAGAAGATGATTCATGCATGGAATGATAATAAGACAATACACGTAGAAGTATGCTCATCATTAACACACGCAAAGCTTCTCCACCTGTAACACTACACGTATCCTGGACAATTCCCATTCTGAATCCTGCTGCCCAAACAAGCATTGTTGGGGGGAAATTGAAATGCACTGCACTTCTCCACTAGACATGCATAACCTATGTTGGTGAAGTGTAACCATTTCAAGCAGACTGTTCGACACAAAGAATAAAAAGCGAAAGAAGAAAAAAAGGATTTGAACACTTGCACATAGCACTGTGTCTCAGACACTTTCTAATAATAATCTGTGGGGATTGACGTGCCAAACTCGGAATATAATTATGAGGCATGACATAGTGGATGGCTCTGGAAATTCAGCTAATCTGGTGTTCTTTAAAGGGATGGTGCCACCAAATTTGTGGCTCGCGCTTTCTTCGCTGCAAGCATTTCTTATAGCTCTAGGAAGCATGATACATGCGCCAAGATTCACGTATTCTCGCTGAATAATTTAATATCACCTTATTTATGCGGACAACTTTCGGTTTCGATTTCTGGGCGCCAAGTTGGGCAGTGGCGTAGCAGTGTAGGGAGACTTGGTCACGTGACAACTCAAGGCTCGCGCGAAGATGCGCAGCGCTTGGCCAGGAAGCGATCAAAACTCGCGAGTAATGTAGCAACCGACGCTTTGCCAGTACGTACGTTTCGGAGGTGGCGGAGGTCACTCACGTAACTACAGACCTGGTGTGACGTCACTACAACTTCCGTTGCCCTTCCTATAGAGCTACATCAGTTTTGATGCACTAGCGATGGGCATCGATCGAGAGAATGAGCATTTAGGTACACTTTGGAAGGGAATTAAAATATATTCTAAACATTTGCTGTGTCCGACCCTTCGTGTGGAGTGTCCTTGCATACAGAGGAAACCCACAACAGGCTTGTTATAGGCTCGAAATTTGATGGCACCACCCCTTTAACTTGCACTGACATAGCAAAGTACATGGGCCTCCAGCATAATGCAGCAGCCACAGCTGGGATTGAACCCACGACTTTTGTATCAATGCTGCCGCAGTGGACTCACCGACTTTCTAGGCATGGTCACAATGACAAGAAAAAAAGTTTGGAGAGAAGGGGTAGCTTGCTTATTTGTATCCTAATTTTCCCAAAATGCAAGTCATACAGAACAAGGAATGTTTCTCTGAGTCACTATTCGCTTAGACGAATCATACTTGATAAAGCGCTTATTGATGAAACATTGTGAGACATAGACATTGAAACACGCTCAAGCACAACACATAAATTCACATGTTGAGGGTTCCAAGCCAAACAAGCATATTGCATTATACAACTGACGTTATTACAATGAAGCGCACCTTTCACATTATGTGGTGTTTCGTGAAAAAACGGGTAAAACCAAGCTCTACGTCCTACTTGCACTCGCAAAGTATGTTCAACTTGCTTGTTCTAGGAAGGGTCACAAGGAGAAAACAGCATTTAAAGCTTCAAGCCGGACACCTCGCACACAAAATCGCCAGCCAGACTTGTAATGTTCGGGGCTGCGGTCAGTCGTCGCAGTAACCAGTTACCCGAGCGAGTGAAATTATCATCGAGGGATCGAACCAATTTGGCTCAACCGATGTTAAACCTCCTACAGCACCACGGAGGGTTCACTAAAGGCTGACGGAAATTTTGACCATCTGGTGGTATTTAACGTGCACCTAAACCCGAGTACACACTCCAGTATTTCGCCTCCGTCGAAATGCAGCCACAGCCGCCGGGATTCGATCTTGCGACCACCGGGTCAGCATCGAGCACCACACCAACCCCGGTGGGTAAAGATCGAAACAGTCCGACCAATACAGCGAAACCATCTGTATACAAAGATGAAAGAGGTTGACAGCAGATATGACGTGAAAGTTAGGGCGATGCTAATTAACCTAAGAAAACCTGGAATATTTCAGCATCATCTGCGTTTCCGTAAACCCGTGTGATGGCCGAACGACTGAAGAAAGACACCGTGCCAGCTGATAGGTGCCGGGTCTGGGCACCCGGCACGTTCGTTAAACATACACTCAGTTGATCAGTGAAATCACAGGATGCGCTAACACAGCGCTGCATCGGAGCGTTTTCCAAAACACACGCACACACACAACGAAAAAGCTGCAAACAAGTGCGCATACAGTTCTACGCTAGCAGCAGTTGGGTGGACTCACGCGGTGATTAGTATGATAATGCGGATCGGGTCCCCGGCGATGGTGATGGCGAACATGGAGAGCGCCGGTCCGAAACCGATCAGGGCGCAGCCGATAAACTCCATGAGCGTCATGACTCCGCTGGTAGTCCGGCAGGGATGCAACAGCGCGTCAAAGGTGCACACGAACACGGCCGCACGGTGCTGCGGCCCGGTAAAGATACCGTAAAGCGTAACAAGTCCACGGGTGACACACGTGCACTGAAATCACAATAACGACACGATAATACGACGACCGCCCGCCCTACTCTTCGTATAAAGACAGAATGGGAGGCGGAAACAAAACGAAATCAGTTTGTAAATCGACATTGACATTGACAACCGTGCGCGTTGATAATTCAATCGCTACCGCTTGCAGCGACCCTGGCCGCCGTCTGCACGAACAAATAAATCTCGATAATAGACGGGGAACGGCGACTACAGCGTTTTTTAGCATGTCAAAGTTCAGAGGCAGAACAGTTCAGTCCGCGAGCCCTCTGTTGCATTTTGCGATTGTGTTTTAGGTTTGTTTTTGAGATCTCTGCACTACACGGCATAATCCAGGCGCGCAGCCAGGATTTTTTTCAGGGGGGGGGGCTGAAATCAAATACGGTCTAGCCGGTTGATTTCAAGAACTTTTTAGTTCTCTCTGTTTCGGCGTCTCTTATTATGGTTACGTAGTTTCCGGCTGAGTGTTAAACTAGACTAAAATTGCAGTTCCGCATCGTGCAAATCGCGAAATCGCGAACGTGATGCATGCACAAACACCTTGTGCAGGCATTACGTTTCGCGAC
Organism: Rhipicephalus appendiculatus; assembly: GCA_030522465.1. NCBI lineage: Eukaryota > Metazoa > Arthropoda > Arachnida > Ixodida > Ixodidae > Rhipicephalus > Rhipicephalus appendiculatus. Next base: position 31,057 of record JALIZH010025769.1, on the reverse strand, counting down.
TACTTTTCAATGTAGTCGCTTGCTTCATAATAAAGCGCACATTAATATGGTGGTGTATGCTACCAACAAGAAAATGACTTAGGCTGTAAGAATGCTTTTCTTTAACACTGTTTTTATTTCAAAAGCAAAAAATTTACACCATCTTCCCAAAGGGAACCCTGATGGGATGCGAAGCAGCAGCGTTGCGCACGGGTGGCGTCACGGGTTGAACGGCGCTAACGCGGGTGCTGCGGTGAGCGCTGGAAGATTCGTTTGAAGCGATGGCTGGCGTAGGTCTTGTCGTTGCGCGTCAGGCGGCAGCTGCGGCGAGCGCGCGGCAGGCGAGGGAGAGAGTGACGTCAGCGCGCACTGCGAAAGAAGCGTGACGTCAACGCGCAGCTGCGGCGTGACCTACTTGGCACCGCTCCAACACCTGCGGCATGACCTGCGGCGAGGGGAGCGCGTTGTGGCGCGTTCGTACGGACGCACGGAGGGACAGCGTTACAGAGGCTATAGTCAAAGAGCTGCTTCGCATCTAATAAACAAAATATACATTTCGTACATGCGACTGCTCTGTAGGTCCGTACATGAGCGACGAACGTAAGGCGAATATTCGCGAATAATTTGAGCCGATACGCCACCTAGCGGAGAGCGCGCGAAACAGCCCATTGAGGTCCATGTAGCAGGCGACATTCACTTTCGCACGTGCAGCGGCGGTTCTGGCAGAAGGATTCGTCGTCAGCAAAGAAAAAAAATGCATCGCGAAGCAGTTTTTCTGCGTTTCGTTATGGACGTGGTTGAGGCGGACAGGTAGGTTAGTATCTTTTAGCAATTTTGTGTTTTCTGAGTGAACGGCGTAAATAACCAACCTCCGCAACGGCAATGTTACACCGACTATGGGTGTTGATTCTTAGCACTTCAGGAACAGGTAATACGTCACTGTCCTAAAAATTTGCTTCACAATTCGAATGGAATCATCGAATCCTACGTATAACTCCGCTGGAAGTAATCGGAATCGGTTTATAATAACGCCCCGAAGCGTCTCAATTCGCTACGAGAGACGCCATAGTGGAGCGCTCCGGTTAATCTCGACCAGCCGGAGCTCCGAAATTAGTACGCGGGCGCATATCATTTCACCTCCATCGAACGGCGATCGCCGCAACTATGGTTCGAACCCGCGTCTCTCGGGAGTAAAAACACCCTAATCATGCGCTGTGCAACAGCGGCGGACAAAATTGAAAACTTCGTAGTGTTATCAGCGTGGCGTAAATGTCTCGTACGCGCACTAGATTTGGCCTCAGGGCAAGAAATGCTTGCTATATTATATGTCACATAGTAGCTTAGGGCCTTAGTCTTGAGATGCTATGTGCTCGATTCCCTTGACCTGTGGGCACGCGTACGTGGCAAAACCTGGCCGATGTCTCATCGTAGGCTGCAGGGAGCTATGAAGGGGCCAATTCACTCCTACCTGTAATGAAATTGCTGTGTACAATAGCAGCAGGCAAGCAGTATTGTTTGCGACCACCTCAATTTCTCTGACGTATGTGGATCAGCCTAGACGCACGCGAACACACAGAGAGATCAATAAGGCTACCCGCATTAAAAAAAAAAAAATTGTGAACAAGTTTCCTATACCATCATTTTTAGCAGTTCATAGTCATCGTTTCTCTCAGCCTCCTCTTGTAGCCGCACCGAATACGCAGCACGAAACCTTGTTATTTTGCTCAATGTACCGTCCCCGCCTGATCCTTTAAGTTTAAACGTAGACAAGGTCGCGCGTAAGTAATTGACAGACTAAGCCGCTACAAAAAAAGTGACGCGTCGCCGTGTTGATCTAGGCAATCAGCATTTGATAAACGATGCCTGCGGCCACTACCGACTGTGTTAGCCCACCTGCCTACAAAACACTGCCGAACAGTTTGTCTGCCTTGCTGATTGACACGGCCTGTGACAGTGCTGCAGCTCTTACCTAGAGTGGATGAGAACGGCTGATACGCGCTTGCATTTCGCTAGAAATCCAGTAATGCAAGAACTTGGGCCATCGGAGATCACAGGTTCAGTAAAAACACTTCAATGCCGCACTGGGATTTCTTGAGCGTCCAAATTCACACCAGACGTTCCCGTGCACGAACAGTGCGACATTTATTTCATCGTCGACCTTGCCCTTCCCGACGACCGAAATGAAGAACTGGGAGGCAAAGACACTCCCACTTTCGACAGAACACCGCACACAGACGGGAACAAATGAAGGAAAATGTCACCCGCGTCCATACTTACTTGTATTCACACTCATGGGCGCTCCCGTTAACTCACGCTTGCACCTAGTTACTCACTTTCATTCTCTCGTCTGTTCATACTCACAGGCACTCACTCGCGTTCATACTCACGCGCTTTACTAGCTCTCATTAAGACACAGCGCTGATACACCACGTTTTGACATCGCAATCTACAAAACAGAGCATTTCCAGCAGCATCAATCCGCACATGGACCTCAATACAGCTGCCATCTTTGTCAGTGTTGCCTAACTTCGCAGCGCCCCCTGGATTTCGTTTTAGGTGCGAATATGTCTCAGTGGGCGCTGTGAACACAAATCTGCAGGTACCTGGCTTCACCTTTAAAAATGCATTCAAGGGAAGGTGCGTATACAAGAAGTTTTATGGTAGAAACAATATCATCGCGCTACTGCCAACGTAAAACACTCAACAAGAGAGGGGTAGTGAGAGCTCTGTACGATGCACGGTTATTTTCTGCATGTCTTAAAACAATAACTGAAACATTTTCTTTTTTCTCACTCATTACATCAGATTTCAGCTAAGCAATGTAATCAGAATATAGCTCGATATTATGTACACGTTGTAAAGGAGAATATGATGCACAAAAAGTAACTGGAAAGCCATATTTCAAGCATTCACGACGATTTTAAGGGCCTTGCAGCCAAGTTGGTGAGGGGACGAATCAATAAAACGTTGTTTTCTGTTTACAAACAAAAAGTCGTCTCGATATTCGACTTGCTAACTAGGGCAACGTTTCTAGAACCAGCACAGTTTGCTGCTCCCCACAGACGCGCTTGCTCTCCAAAATGGATGCGACGGCCGACGCAAGAACTAGCGGCGCTGCAGTTCCATCCTGCATTAGGGAGCCTTTCATGTGCCCGCGCCAAGGCACGGAGGCGCGCACATGAAGGCTCCCTAATCTTGCATCATCATGCCTCACGCGTCGTGAGGCATGAGCTCGCGCGTCGTGATAAAACGCGCAACGCGTCGCAAGCGGCTACTCCTCGCCCGTCTCAGACCACTGCGGCAGGTGCGTCGCCTCCGCGATTACCTTCCGCAACGCGCCATTGAACGCAACGGTGCGTTGCCGTAGCCGATCACGGGGGGCCACGGCAAGTGAAGCAAAATGGAACAGCAGCGCCGTAAGTTCACGCGTCGGTCGCGTGTGTCGGCTCGGGCTTGAGCTGTTCAGGCTGTTCAGGGTCTCCTTTATGCAACAAAACCAACGCGATGTCAGTTCCTACAGATATAATTATTAATAAAGTGGCATTTTTATTTTGACCATGATTTAATCTTTCAAATATATATCAAAGTTCATATATGTACTTCTTGACCAATACCCCAGTGTGGGTACAAGCCATATCAGGAGGACATAGTCATCATCAGCGTCTTATAACTGCGTGTGGTTGTGAAAATGCCACGTAATGCTTGCCTGTAATGTCTGACGCGTTCGTCAAGGAAGTACTTCCCTGTCGCTTTTCTCGATACTACAATGGAGCTGGACGTCGCACGAATGTTCGAGAGAAAGGAATGCTCCTTCTTCGTTGCCTCTCTCAACCTCCTGCTCACGGATCCCAACTGGTTCCGCGAGGTCGAGCGCTGGTACCAAGACCACCGCGGCCGACTACGAGACAGTTCATCCCTCGCCGCCACTGAAAGCCTCATCAAGATTTCTCCTGATGACTACTGCCTGAACGCGCGCAACCTTACTGCGCAACTCTTGCACGACATGCGTTCAGCACTTCCATACTACATGTCATCCACGGCAGCGACTCAACTACCGAGAGACGCGGCGGAGTTCCTTGACAACATCTTGAGGACGATCCACACCGCTGTGATGGTAACTCAGCCGCTGCCACTACGTTTCCGCAGTTTCGTCACATTACAGAGCCAACTATCACCAGAGGCAAAGATGACAAAAGCAGCGGACACAGAATGGGATCAAGTGACGCACAACAGTGACTCTGTAATCAGACGAATAGTTGGAGCGATTGCCTGCACTTGCATCCAGTGCTTGGTGTGCAGACACACGACTACTACAGCTGACAGTAAGATCATCTTGAAACTTGCTCCACCGGCTCAACGCAGCGGCGACACTAGTGTCGTTCCACTGAGAAGGCTGTTTGAAGAGCAGTTTTTTCGACATGCGACGTACAACTATAATTATGACCTGACAGTGCGATGTGCCAAAGGATGTGCTGGCGAATTAGACGTTCATCGCACCGTCTACTACAATCAGCTCTACCTCATCTTTAAGATTGAAAGGTACGCATTGTTATTTGGACCAAAAAACATGACGAGAGTTGATGCACACTCAGAGATCTGGATAGGCAACGAAGAGTATCGGCTTATCGCTCTCATCTGCACAGATGGCTTGACAATCAGTGCAGGAGCTTGCACAACCTTGCAAAGAGAACTCTGGCTTGGAGAGACCTGGCGTTCCATTAATGGACTGACTGTGGCGCACGGCTTGCACACAGCAAACGTGTTCACAGACAACAACGTGCTGCTCCACGCATACGTGGCCCTATTCCGACGAGCCAACTGAAAAGTATGAAGGAAGAACTGACCAGCATAAACCATCGGTGGACTCTTCCTTCCCATCACCGTATTTTGGTCGTCCTTACAAAGAGGTCTCTTCTGACCCTGCGACTGCGTCGCAGTGGCGTCTCGTAGCGTCAGCGGACTGATCTCTTCGAACACTCTCTGCTTGCCCGATTTCCAGCGTTCGCGAGCAGTCGCCGTGGGCTCTCGCGTCGCTCTCTTGGCGTGCAGGAGCTTGAGGAACGCACACAGCTTGCTGGGCGGACTGTTTGAAGAGTAGAGGAGCACTTTGTCCTTTTATGGCAACGTCAACTTATGGCATCGTATAGTGACATAGGACTGCAATGTAGGGATTCTCCAAAAATAAGTTACGTCATTAAAAAAAAAGTTCACATTTGAATAAGCCCCCCTTTAAAGCTATGTCGTTAATAGTCAGCCACCAACGCGGACATTTTGTCATAGCTATTCAATATATTGTTCGGACAGCATTCTGGCCCTCAAAAGTCCTTTCGTGAGCTCCAACAAGCTCCAACATTGTTCACGGTTGAAATAGTTGCCCTGAAGCCTCTATCTAGCCCTAAATTTCTATCTTGTTTTGATTAAACTGGATAGATGCCAATTAACATGGAAGCGACACTAGACCTGCTGTGTGTTTGAATTTTACTTTAGTGCGTGGATCAGTTTCAATACAGCAATCTGCGACGAACCTTCGCCCCCCCTGACGGGGAACCCTGCGCACGCCTATGCCTATAGGTCCGTAGCTTTCGTCATCGGTGGGAATGTTCAGTCCCTGGTTCGCTCCGCACGCTGAAAAAACGAACAGGCCAGTTCCTTTTCCGACGAGATGCGACAATCCGCTCGTGGTAGCACACGGGTTGCCGGAAAGGGACGCAATTTAATTTTTTTAGGTATCGGAATCTGCTTCTCGGAGCTCCACACGTGCCGGCGTTGTGAGCGGCGCGCGCAGAAGGCGTTCCTTTCGCATCAGCTCATGGTGTTGTAAAAGAGTAGACTGTTGGGCTAGTTGGTGTTTTGACATAGAAACCATCGTGAGTAGCGCAATCGGACAGGACACAGAGCAAGGAACAGATGAGCGCAGGCGCACTGCTCGTCTGTTCCTTGCTGTGTGTCCTGTCCGATTGCGCTACTCACGATCGTTTCTATGTCATGGTGTTGTGCGCAAGTGTTGTGTCCTCCCTTCTCGTCCTTGTATCACTTTGCGCTAAATTTTTCTTAATGTCTTACCAACAAGGCCGAATTTCTCCCCTTGTTAAAAAATTCACAAGCCTTTACCCTACTGGAGAAATAGGGGCATGTGAAGCTTACCGTGGTCGTGACTAAAGCTCAGCTTTTCTTTGCAGAATGAGATAGGTGGGCAAGTTGGTCCGCGTTCATAAGCGCTTGAACGAATTTATAAAAAAATCCAGGCCATCTCCACGAAGTGAATGCTGATGAGTGGAACGAAGCTCCAACGCTTATTGGTAAAAACGTGAAACATTCGGCGACACATCATGTAAAGACGTGACACGTTGTTGTAGGGTGATTGTATATACACTTATATACACAATATTTATTATTTACATATCGATGCAATTATACACACTTATTTATATTGTCACGTGGTCGTGACGTCGACGAAGGCAACAGTCAGCGTGTGAAAGAGGAAACTCTTTATTTGGCCGAACTTGTGGCCGGGAACTGAAGGTCGGACTACAGCAATGCACGCTGGCACTGAGAGCGGCGAACAGAGCGTCGGCCGTCGATAATCTGACAAGCGGTGAAGCGCGTCGGCATTAGAGAGTTTTAGTTTGGCGTTTTTACGCTCCGCTCAGCATCTAAGCGGAGCGGGAACGCGAGTGCGCATGCGCCTTCCGCTACGGCCGTAAGCGGGTTAGCGGAGGCGCCCACGCTCCGCTTACGGGCTGCCTAAGCGGAGCGCGGAGCGTCGCTGCCGTTTTCGCAAGCGGAAGGGGGGGACGAAGCGCGCGCCCTCTCTCGTGCGTGCAGCGACAAGTCAGTGCTTGCTTCTCTGTAAAGAAAATGTACACCGCCAACATATTTAAAGCGCACTTCTGAATACGTCGTGAACAAATAAATTCATACGTTCTGATTTCGGTTTATAAATACGACTAAATGTTTTTCTCTTTTTCTTTAGCGACGCTGAACATCACCAGAGGGCACCGTAACTGCTAAGGATCCAAAGGACATCCCTGTCTCAGCCCCTTGCTAATGTCAACGCTGTCCTTGCTGCTTATTCCTTCCCATTCTACACAAACTGTATTTTCTCGGTATATTTCCCTCAAAAGCTGTATGCAGTCGTCACCTATGCCCACTTCCTTAGGCAGCCCGTAAGCGGAGCGTGGGCCTCGCTCCGCTAACCCGCTTACGGCCGTAGCGGAAGGCGCATGCGCACTCGCGTTCCCGCTCCGCTTAGATGCTGAGCGGAGCGTTGGAGCGCTAGAGGACGGACGTGTTTTTCGTGGGCTCCGGAATGACAACGACAGATAAGTTTTTTCTGCATGATTCGAACTTGCTTTTATTAGTTATATGAGTACATAAGCCACTAGATTGAAGCTTAATTGGGGTTACAACTGTGTACTGTTTCTTGTGTGACAGTCGCCTGTTTTTTTTTTTCGGCCACCACGTGGCTGCTGGGTACACAAGTGCTTTGAAGCATACTGGCGGAGTTTTGTGGTACCTTTTGGCTTTGAGTGTATGTAATCCGAAGTGTGAACGATCTAGCCATGGTCAAAAAGACCGTAAAGTGTTCAGGGTGCGGAATGGGATGGAAAATAGAGGTTTGTGCGGATGACAAGACAGAGCCAGCTGACGCCAAGTGTAAGCAATGTGAGTTAGAGGCGAAAATGGAAATAATGATGGCTGCCCAGAATAAGCTCATGGTAAGAATCGCCGAGCTGGAGAATGCGTTGGCGACAGAGCGAGAAAAAACGATGGCTATAGGAGAAAGGCTTAAGTCAGCTGAGGAAGGGTTAGCGAAGGCAGTCATGGTGGACAAGGAAGCAAGCGACGGCGGGAACAGGAGGGCATCAACCCCCATAGTGGGAGACGCGAAGGGGGAAACAGGTTTGGGGAAGACAGGTGCAGGGGTCACAGGACCCAGTTTCCGCGAGGTGGTTTTGGGAATGGGAGGGAGCAAAACAGCGGCGGTTGCGCGAGCTGGTGACCGAGGCAGTGGCCAGGTGCGGGACAGTCCAGCAGAAAAGTCGGAGCACGTGATAATGGCCGGGGACTCGAATTTAGCTAGATGCGCAGAAGCAGTCAAGGAAAGGGTGAGAGGCGACAAACGAGTTTTAATAGGGACGTTCCCGGGACATAGGCTGGGATCAGTGATGAGACAAGCTAGCGCAAAACTCGCAGCTAAAGCTAATGGACGTAACCTCGTGGTAATTGCGGAAGGTCTAAACGACGTCTTGAATGAAGACTCAGCTGAACTAGCGACCACATTGGCGAAAGGCGTCGATGACATGCGCGCCATTCCCCTCAGGTGCAGATAGTGGTATGCACAATATCGGAGGTACCGGTGCGTGACGGCAACCTGCAAAGAGCGGTTGTCGGCGCAAACAAAGAGATATGGCAGATGAGTCGAGAGAAAGGCATCGAGGTAGTGGAAATAAACAGAGAGGTGCACAGGTGGGGTGGTTTTCGAAGAGACGGAATACACTTCAATAGGAGGCTTGGTCATGAGGTGGGTTGGCGACTTGCAGGACGCGCAGTAGCTTTTTTGGGGGGCACGCGGGCCCTTCGGTGTCCAGGGTAGCGTGTAATGAGGACAACAACCAGGGGGACTCTGTGACAGGTAGTATAGCGAAATACCAGAGAAAAGGTAAAAGAAGGGAGAAGGCGCGTGTCGCAATTGGTTACATTAACATGCAGGGTGGCAGAAAAAAGGCAAAATGGTTAGAGATTGAGGGACAGTTAAACAAGGAACAGATAGGTGTTTATGCGGTTACAGAAACACACCTTAGAGACTTGGAAGAGCCACCACATATTGACAATTATATTTGGGAAGGATGCAACAGGATCATATCAGAAAGGAGAGGTGGGGGTGTTGGAATGCTAATTCATAGCAGAGCAAAATGGGACAGAGTGAAGCAAACGTGTTTAGAGCACCTATGGGTTTCGGGCACAGTAGGTGGAAAGAAAACGTGGCTAGGTGTAGCTTACTTGTGGACGGGGAATAACTGCAGAGAAAAGAATCTGGAGATAGTGAAATGCATAAGCACCGATATTAAAGAATTTGGTCATGATGCCAAAATAATCCCTTCTAGGGGACATGAATGCTCACATACATGACCTTGACGGATATTCAGACTCCAATGGCAAGTTATTGCTAGATCTCTGCGAGCAACATAGTCTTGAAATAGTTAACGCGGGGCCTAAGTGTGAGGGACAGATCACGTGGGAAGTCGGAAACAGGCAATCGAGCATTGATTATTGTCTCATGACAGAAGGAATCTATGACAAACTTAGAGAGATGAGAATAGACGAGGAAGGCATTAACAGCTTGGGTAGTGATCATAAACGCATAACATTACAAATGGGATATAAAACTGAAAATAAGAACCTAGAATCAAGCATTGGCAGCTCGTATTTAAATGAGAAACAAATAACAAATATAGCCGCAAAAGTCGAGGAAGAAGTAGACAAACTGCCAGGCAAAGACTGGAAGTATAGTGAGCTGCTACATGTAATCACGAAAGAAATAGAAAAAGAGAAGAAAACTATTTCTTGGAAAGGAAAGAGAAAGCCAAAAAGTTGGTGGAACAAAGAAATCCGGGATGCGATCGAGAAGCGACGTGAGGCATCACGGCAGCACAGACAGGCAAAAAAAGGAGAAGCGGCCACAGGATGAAGTCAACCAAGTATGGGAAATATATTTAGAGCAAAAATCCATTGTGCAGAAATTAGTCGAGGCAAAAATTAAAGGCGAAAGTGAACGCTGGATGACAGAGATTCGCGAAAAGAAGAAGGCCGCACCTAGGATATTTTGGTGCCACCTAAAAGCGCTAGGTAGGAAGTCTGTCACAATGCAACAACATATGGTAGATGAAGGAGGAAATCAATTGGAAGGGTATGAAGCGCTAGGTTACATCCGAAAGGTAACAGCCGATTCGTTTAAAAAGGTCGCCCAGGGGATTCCCCCGGTAAGTAAAAGTATGCAGAAGAGCACAACCGAGGAAGATGTAGTACTTGAGAGGGGGGGGGGGGGGCGTAGGAGAGGAGAGAGGGGGGGGGACGCGCATGCGCAGTGGGAGTGTGGGCGCCGCGGGCAGGGGATGCCTAGAGGAGAGAGTTGGGAGCGTAGGAGAGGAGAGAGAAGGGGGGACGCGCATGCGCAGTGGGGAGTGTGGACGCCGTGGGTAGGGATCCTGGAGGAAGGAATACTAAGGAGAGGCCCTGACGTCACATTCGTGAAGCCTCCACCTCGCAAACGCCCGCATCGCCTCCTAGCGAAGGAGCAGCTAAGCATTCTGCGATTTCCGTCGCGTCGTTTGCAAGCGCATGCGCGCACCGACCGATTTGGCGAGTCGCGGAGCATTTGCAGCCTTTTTTTTTTTTTTTTCGCCGTGCAAGCGGCGCAGTGTATTCACTGGTGCTGCTCCTTCTGTGTTTGTTTTTGGGAAAGCTACGTGCAAATCGCGTGCACTGCGGAAAGCACCGAGTGTCACTATTCATGTGTACGTACGATCGCTTCATTGCTGATCACTAATGCATGGTACTTGCATGCGAAGCTCTCATATGTGCGCTCTGTTGGTTCTTACGTATTGTGTCAACTCAGAACACACGTGAACTTCTGTTTTTGGTGTCTGGCGCGCCGTACATAACACACGCCGTACATCGTACCGCGTGTTCAGAGGCTGTGTCGTTCATACGGAAGGGCAATAAACTTGCTGGCGTTATCGGACTACGTGGTGTATACATTTCGCGGTGTTTGCGCGCTGCATGGTAGTAATTGTGTGCGCAGTGGAATTACAAACTTTGCGTGTACGATCGCGTATAGAATACGGCCACGGCGGTGTCCTTTTTTCGACGTAAAGTTTCGTCAAATACTAAGTCGGCGTTGCGCCGAATAGGAAGAAAGGCCTAACGCCCAGCAGAACGCGTAAGTCACTGCCAGGTGAGTTCGAACAGAACGATGCAGGGGCTGAATGTTTGGGATTACGGCACGTACCGGTAGTTTCTGTACTGTTGCACAAAAACGCTCCTCGAAGCATTTCAACACGCAGCACTCGGGCTTGCCACACCCGAACAGCCTGGTAAACGTGTGCTTGCAACGTTTTACTGCATGCAAACCGCACAAAACGCGCTAAATTTACGTCGGAACGAAAAATCTGCGCGGAAACAAACCAGCGTGGAGAGCGCGCCGCGGGGCGTCTGCTGTTTTGTTTGCCCCATAAATCTGACGTCACTTCCGCCACACTTCTCTCAATGCATTGGGATACGATAGGGCCTCTCCTGAGTATTTCTTCCTCCATGGCAGGGATGCCTAGAGGAGAGAGGGGGAGTGTAGGAGGGGAGAGAGGAGGGAAGGCGCATGCGCAGTGAGGGTGTGGTTGCCGCGGGGAGGGATGCCTAGAGGAGAGCGAGGGGGAGAGGAGGTTTCTTAAATTTTTTTTGAAAGGGTTTGCGCATGCGCAGTAAGGGTGGTCACGCCTCACACCACCACCACCGGATTAAGCTTCGCCATAAGATGCTTCACATCTAAAAAGGTAGCAGGAAAGTACGATGTCAAGGTGGTGTTTTCGGCCAAGAAGGAGATCGGAGGTGTATGTGCTTTGGTTAATCATAAATGTCAAAAATGGAACAGTGCACAAGAAATTTGTAGTATTAAACACAAGCACCAGTTTGTCGACTGTGCCATCAATGTAGTATACAACATTCCGTTGTCGTGTGGTCATGTGTACTTGTAGACTGGTAGATGTATTAACACTAGACTAAGAGAACACATGTCTAGTCTGAAAGGTCGGCCTAGCACCCATTTAGCGCTGCATTGTAGCGAGTGCGCCTGCACACCTTGTTTCGAAAGCACCTCTATTAAATACAGGCATCGAAATAAAACTTGTAGGGAGATAGCGGAGGCCTATCACATCGAAAAGCACAAAGATAAGTGTGTTAGCCACCCCTCGGTCGCACTGCTTCAAAAAGAATTGTCGCTGATACGTATCTGTACGTTAAGGCGTGTGCTCATGTGATGCATTGTGTGCTTTTCATCTTTTTGGTTTTTTTTAACCTGATCGAGCAGATCAGTGGGCTGTTAAATATGTGTGTATTTCGAAAAACAAATCAGTTGTTAGATCGCGCCTTTCCTCGTAAGTCTCTTCTTGTCCCTGTGTGTCTACGCGAGTCAGTGAAGGATGAATTCGTTCCAACTGGCCGCATTGCAGTTTTGCGTGAATCTCCTGACAGCATGTAACAACGCGTGGGCGTCTTACGAGTGGGCGTTTTAAAGGTCCACCCATTATAAAGGGCTCTCAAATATTTATTCCTAATCATCAGCAAAAGCACCAACACAATGGACAGATTCATAGGTTCGCGTGCTGCCTTACAGACGCGTAATGGAACCTATGATGATTCGCAAAAGGAAGAATTATGGCCTAGTAGGTAATTGGGAACTCTACTTGCAGCAGGCATTCGAGGGTAGTTTGAAACGGCCAATGTGACGCGCCCAGACGTTCGTTTCCATGCGGGACGGTTGAGGCATCCACTGAGAACCGAAACCAGATTCGCAATCGAGAAGGTGATGCGCACGGAGCCCGTTTATGCGCTTTCGCGTTGTATTCGTGAAGGCGAAGCTCATGCTTCCTCCAAGTTTCTTTGCTTGCGTTGCGGCGCACCGCACACGCACATGTCTATGCCTCGTTTTTTTTTCTCTTTTTCCAGAAATAGTATGAGACATGCCATTGCGAAGGGTGCGAACAGCTGTGGCTAACGAAATGTGCCGAGGAAAGCATCATAGCGTTGCACAAGTCACGCAGATACAATTTGGTGTCGATACTTGGCATACGGTTATGACGCGTGTTTATAATCCCAGTGGTAAATACAGCGGATGTGTTCTGCTCTGCCAGCTCATCTAGAAATTCGACAGTGACATATCCTCAACAATGAATACTTTTCTGAACGCCCACCTGAGATGGGAAATGCACGCCCTTAAGAAGAGGAGTTTGGCTTTTGAAAATGGTGGAGCTCTTCGAGCTGCCGTCCGAATGTGTTTTCAAGCGCTCAGAACTCTGATATTATGTTATCGTCAATTTGTGCCGGCACAGTGAGGTCTGCTGAGCATTGAATATCGAAAAGGAAGAAAACGCTGGGTGTCTACTGATTGGATGTCGTATAGAGTTGGCGAAGCTTGCAGTAAGTCATGCAAGGCTTGAATCAGCGAAACTGGACGATTCTTGGCTAGGTCTTAGCTAGGAGAATCAGGGTGCTTTCTCGGTTTCCCCTCCGCGCAGAGAGGTTACAGTTAAACCGCTCGTCTGAGGGGCTTGGATTTCTCACACGTTAGTGTAAAGGCGGCAATGGGGACCCAGTTGTGGTAGGAGATTCCAATACACTAGCCAGCGCCTCCTCTATTTGGATGGTTCCTATGTAACGCTTTTCTTCTAGAGACACTACAGGAATGTCCAAACTCCAGAGACCAAACTGCACGCTGAAACAGTGTTCGCGGCAGTCTTTGATCTACGGCCACGTCCTCGTTGGCGTAAGCCTTCCATCGCTTCGGGGTCTTCTCGCAGCCGCCCTTGTCTCTCAAGGTCTTTAGTGTTCTCTCGTTGTACCTACTCGAGGTCTTCAGCTCGCCGCCGTCGCTTCGCGGCCGTTTGTTGGGATGACTGTTGCCTCCTTTATTTTTAGTGAAACTGTGATGAGTAGTGGGACTTACCCAATTTCTGTGGCACGTTCCGATTCATGACGATGGTAGCTTTCTCATAGGCCGCACACACAAATTACGAATTGTCTAAACAGCGTCAGTGTTCAAAAACGGCTTCATTTTCTTCGTCTGGAAGCTCCTACAATGAGTGCTGCGCCTCCTTCCGTGGCCTTTTCTTGCGAAACCACTAGCCAACGATTCCGCGACTGTGCCCAGCAAGAAATGGCGGACGCGCTCATTGTTGCAGGAGCACCAGGCATTACGAACATCTCCTATTAGAAACACGCGGACTGTGTTCAATGTTCATTTAGAAGATTTCTGGCAAAGATTTCAGGCCATCGAGACAATTTTCTGTGCGCAGAACTCGAGGGCGAGGAAGATGTGTTTACAGGGAGTTTTGCTCGATGGCGGCATCATATGCGCTTGAGTGCTATAGGCCGCGGCCGATTGCGCGTCTTCTGACTCAGTTGTGAGGCGCAGTGCTTCGTTGCAGCTCTACTTCACGAGAGCTCACTTTCAGTAAATGCGTTGAAGAAGGAATAGAGCAGTGAAGACTAGCGCTCGTCTGAGGGGCTTGAATTTCTCACACGTTAGTGTAATGGCGGCAATGGCGACCCAGTTGTGGTAGGAGATTTAAATACACTATCCAGCGCCTCCTCTATTTGGATGGTTCCTATGTAACGCTTTTCTTCTAGAGTCTTTACTAACTCTATGCGCCAAGTGTCGCCTGCCTCCATTTACACGATAAAGTAAATGCTCCTGTAATTTTAGATGTGAAGCATCTTATGGCGAAGCTTAATCCGGTGGTGGTGGTGGTGGTGGTGTGCCGCGTGCCCACCCTTACTGCGCATGCGCAAACAGTTAAAAAAAATAAAAATAAAAAAAACCTCCTCTCCCCCCTCTCTCTCCTCTAGGCATCCCTCCCCCGCGGCAACCACACCCTCACTGCGCATGCGCCTGCCCTCCTCTCTCCCCCTCTTACACTGCCCCCTCTCTCCTCTAGGCATCCCTGCCCGCGGCGTCTACACTCCCACTGCGCATGCGCGTCCCCCCCCTCTCTCTCTTCTCCTACGCTCCCCCCCCTCTCTCCTCTACGCATCCCTGCCCACGGCGTTCACACCCCCACTGCGCATGCGTGTCACCCCATCTCTCTCCTCTCCTACGTTCCCCCTCTCTCGCCTCGCGACGCCGACGCAGGCAGCGTCCGCTAGCGAGTTTCTTGGTTGAAAAAACCGACTGCTCGCGCTGCACAACCGTTCACTGGCCATCCCGTATATATAGCAATGGATCTTGACCTCCAAGGTGGTGCCGGTGGGAGATTTCTCCCCGTGCGTTGTTGAACAATGAAAATTCGCAGCGTGCGCGTTAACTAAAAGCGGAGTGCGGGTCTCTGTGTCCAGTCGGAGTCTTCTGCCTCTCATTGCCCATTAGCAGCGACTGGCATGTTCTAGTAGGAAAACTGCTCCATCACTGCCTGCTTTGCGCCTCCCCAGTTTTCTCTCCTGCGCAACGCTGCGATGAGCGCCAGCGTCAACGCCGCCGCCAGTGTAAGCGTTAGCGCCCGCTGCTTCACATCTACACATGGTTCCCTTTAGCGGGAGATGGTGTATTTTTTTTGTTTATCTCACACCTTCCCCCCTGGCCTTCAATACCCTACCGCCCCACATTAAGGTTGTAATGTTTGGTCCTTGGACTGCGGCACTGGGGTCGGTGGCAACCTGAGGCTCTCAGAAACAACACAAGGTGAGCGGATCTGTAGCGCAGCCTCTTCTGTTCTTCAGATAAACCACACGTGCCGGATCTGCAGCCCAACTGCCCCAATTCAGTAACAGCCCATTGCACTAGCGGACTGCGTTTGTAGTGGTAGTGCCCGAGTTGTCGTGCCACCTGCTCGTAAAAATCGAGAATTTTTAAATAAGGTTTTGCGTTTCGTGTGGAATATAGTCTCGTTGTTTGGAAATATCCAGTGGACTTTCAAACTAAGTGCATACTCTAAGAAACAAGTCATCCAGCAAGCTCGCGCTACATGTACAGCTGAAATGGAAGACCGGGCTCTGTCTAGTGTTATTGATTCGGCTCCGTTGACAGTGCCAGTATTGTGGTCGCTAGCTTACTGCACTCCCAAAGTAGAGCACTCAGTTCTCTAAATCGAGAACCATATTCGCAGAAGTAAAAGCTACTACAAAATTTTGAAGTTAAGCAAGACGGCTTATCGCACGCGCGTAATAAAGCGCCCATGTCACACGAAGAACCAGCGTCAAGCAGCTC
Source organism: Rhipicephalus appendiculatus (assembly GCA_030522465.1). Taxonomy (NCBI): domain Eukaryota; kingdom Metazoa; phylum Arthropoda; class Arachnida; order Ixodida; family Ixodidae; genus Rhipicephalus; species Rhipicephalus appendiculatus. The sequence goes on along the minus strand of JALIZH010025769.1, from coordinate 15,105 downwards.
GATACTTACAGCGCGCCGCTGAAGCACAAAGAAGGACGCTCGAAAAGAAAGCATAGAAAAAATACTCTCGAAAGACACTGCCGCATTGACACACGCATCCTCTCAAGAAACACACACCACATAAAGCGCTCTGTGTGGTGTGTGTTTCTTGAGTGGATGCGCGTGTGAATGTGAGTGTCTCTACAGGGGATTACCCCGGTCGTGGTAAGTACCTACCACATGACGAGTTACTAACTAGCACAAAAGCGAGTTGTAATAAGTGTGTGGTTGAGTTTTCTAACGCAGAGCGCTGCAGAGCGAGGGGTCGCTGATTTCAATCCCTAGTCGGGTGCTTAGGGAATTTTTCCTTCTGATCCATTTTTTCTTTGTAGCTTTTTTTATATACATACGTACATATACATATCCGGTACCTGACGGCCACGGCAACGGCAAAAATCCGCCGAGAGAGTCCATGTAATAGCTATCGCAGCAATGACATAAACTTGGTAATGTTCTTATATTCCATTTCAGCATTTAGCGCTCAAGATAGGGACACAATGAAAACCGACAAAAACAGTGCCTCTCTTCTTAGGTTCTCACTTGGTGCTTGTATTTTGTTGTGGCATAGATGCTGAAAAAAAACACACACAATACCTATGGTTCATCATTTTTAAGTGAGGAGCACTTTAGGGGGCCGGGCTCTCATATGCTGTGGTCGTACTTTGCGGTCGTATGCTGTCGTCGTCACTTGGCGTAACCCTCTATGTGTAGCATATTTAGCGTGCGCCCGCGCCATGAACTCTCCTCCCACTTGTTCTTCGAGCGCATTGATCATGATAAACGCGGAGCACTAAGCATCATCAGCAAAAACACCAGTGCGCTTGGCCACTTAGCTTTCCATCTGGCCGGCCGGGACAGGTGAAAACACCGTATCAAGCCCAAAAGATAGACGCTGTGCCGGAACATTTTTCCTTCACGTAGCGACGACCACGCAAGATGAGCTTTGTGATTATCTATCCCTCATCCCCGATTCCGGCATCTGAGGTACTGAACTTCTGGAACAACAAACAGTCTAAATATGTCAAGCTGGATATGCCTGAGAAAAAGATATTGGCAATTCCGGCTACCTGTGCGAGCAGCGAACGGAACTTCAGAGAGGTGGAAGATGCGATTCAGGAACGCCGCACTTCACTGTAACCCGAATCGTTGGACAGCCTGTTATTTTGACGCGTCCTCTTGAAATCTGTGTATGCATACCTGGTGCTTGCTTATGTTTCATTTTGATATGTTGAAAAAAAAAACGCTTGCCCATCTCCCGCTAAAGGGAGCCACGTGTGGATGCGAAGCAGCCGGGAGATGGTTAGCTCGAGCGTGCGAAATGTCGCCGCTCCCGCTTCGCGGCAGCGGCCCGGGCGCTCATCGCGGCGCTGCACAGGAGAGAATGAGGCGCGCGCGCTCCGTCATTTTCATACCGCGGAACTACCGTGGCGCCCCCTTATCTAGCTGTCGCACCCCCAGTCGTGCGCGCCGCTCCGTAGAGTAGATGACTTCTAGAGGAGAGAACGGGGGCGACCGTAAGAGAGGAGAGAAAGGGGGAGGGGACGCGCATGCGCTGTGGGGGTGTGGGACGCGTGACGCGGGAAGGAGGGACGGACAAAGCCCACGCAAGCACATGCAAGCAAGATCAAGAAATGGAGTCAACGCGGGCGACAGACACCACAGGTAGTGCGTGTTATTCTTTGCTTGCACCCACCAACTGCCTAGCCATTGCTAAGCAGCCACTCTGTGCTTTCAGCCATGACTCTGGTGACTGTTGTGGTGGTTGACGGCTTTCTCGTACTACAGTGTTCTGGTTCGCATAGTGGGTGCTTCCCTAATTCATGAAAGTGGCCGGACGCGGGACACCGGACGTGGGACGGACAACGCCGGGACGGACAACGCAAGCATAAGATGCTTCGCATCTAATAAAATGCCACATTATCACTTTGATAATAATAATAATATCTGGGGTTTAACGTCCCAAAACCACGATATGATTATGAGAGCCGCCGTAGTGGAGGGATCCGCAAATTTCGACCATCTGGTGTTTTTTAACGTGCACTGACATCGCACAGTACACGGGCCTCTACCATTTCGCCTCCATCGAAATGCGACCGCCGCGGCCGGGATCGAACCCGCGACCTTCGGGTCAGCAGCCGAGCACCCTAACCGCTATACCACCGCGGCGGACACATTATCACTTTGATATGTTGAATAAGATGCCACACTATCGGCACACGATATGTTGTCTCCGCAGTAAATCTACATAATGGCGGGATGCACCGGGCCGGGCCCGCGTTTTTAAATGCGAATGCATTTCATAGTCGGGCTATGTCAGGCATCCGGCGTTGGCGTTGTCCGCGGAGGAGGAGGAGGAGGATAGGTTGAGGAGGTGTGCGCGCCGGCAGGTGTTAGATGTGAAGCATCTTATGGCGAAGCTTAATCCGGTGGTGGTGGTGTACGGCGTGACCGCCCTTACTGCGCATGCGCAAACCCTTTCAAAAAAAATAAAGATAAAAAACCTCCTCTCTCCCTCTCTCTCCCCTAGGCATCCCTCCCCGCGGCAACCACACCCTCACTGCGCATGCGCCTCCCCTCCTCTCTCCCCTGCTACGCTCCCCCCTCTCTCCTCTAGGCATCCCTGCCCGCGCCGTCCACACTCCCACTGCGCATGCGCGTCCCACCTCTCTTCCTCTCTCCTACGCTCCCCCCTCTCTTCTCTAGGCATCTCTGCCCGCAGCGTCCACACTCCCACTGCGCATGCGCACCCCACCTCTCTCTCCTCTCCTACGCTCCCCCCCCTCTCCCTCTCTCGCCTGGCGACGCCGACACAGGCAGCGTCTGCTAGCGAGTTTCTTGGTTGAAAAAACCGACTGCTCGCGCTGCACAACCGTTCACTGGCCACCCCGTATATATGGCAATGAATCTTGACCTCCAAGGTGGTGCCGGTGGGAAATTTCTCCTGTGCGTTGTTGAACAATAAAAATTCGCAGCGTGCGCGTTAACTAAAAGCGGTCTGCGGCGGAGCTCGGCGGAGCTATATATGAAAAAAAAAATAAAAAAAATAAATAAAAAAATTAAAAAAAACAAGAAAAAGCAAAAAAAAAAAAAAGGCGCTGCGCCGTGCTCCCGACCGGGCTGCAGAAATTAGGCGCCTTTTCCTTCTTCAAACCACAACCACCATATATAAATGGAGTGAAGCGCGCGCGAAATGCATTCGCATTTCCTCACGATTCCCTTCGGGGAGGTGGGGGGCTTTTTTTTAGATGTGAAGCATCTTATGGCGAAGCTTAATCCGGTGGTGGTGGTGGTGTGCCGCGTGCTCACCCTTACTGCGCATGAGCAAACCCTTTAAAAAAAATAAAAATAAAAAACCTCCTCTCCCCCTCTCTCTCCTCTAGGCATCCCTCCCCGCGGCAACCACACCCTCACTGCGCATGCGCCTCCCCTCCTCTCTCCCCTCTTACATTCCCCCCTCTCTCCTCTACGCATCCCTGCCCGCGGCGTTCACACTCCCACTGCGCATGCGTGTCACCCCCTCTCTCTCCTCTCCTACGCTCCCCCCTCTCTCGCCTCGCGACGCCGACGCAGGCAGCGTCTGCTAGCGCGTTTCTTGGTTGAAAAAACCGACTGCTTGCGCTGCACAACCGTTCACTGGCCACCCCGTATATATGGCAATGATCTTGACCTCCAAGGTGGTGCCGGTGTGGAGATTCCTTCTGTGCGTTGTTGAACAATAAAAATTCGCAGCGTGCGCGTTAACTAAAAGCGGAGTGCGGGTCTCTGTGTCCAATCGGAGTCTTCTGTCTCTCATTGCCCATTAGAAGCGATTGGCATGTTCCAGTAGGAAACACTTATCCATCACTGCCTGCTTTGCGCCTCCCCAGTTTTCTCTCCTGCGCAACGCTGCGATGAGCGCCAGCGTCAACGCCGCCGCCAGTGTAAGCGTTAGCGCCCGCTGCTTCACATCTACCCATGGTTCCCTTTAGCGGGAGATTTTTTGTTATTGTACGTCGGGCCGGGACGGACGAGATCACAGACCTTTTCGTCGGGCGTGGGCGGGCGTCCAATGCAGTGGGCGGGCCCGGGCCAGGATCGGGCTAAGAAATACAGGCCGTGCACAGCTCTGTTGATAACTGAACCTTCGCGTTGACCTGCCGAGTGGACTTACTCGTCAAGAGGAGGTATCGCTCCGAAGGGTTCGCGTGGGTGCAGCTGTGACGCCTTCAATCCGCGCGAAGTGGGGCTACACCGACACAACTTCAAGCTGCCCATTTTGTCCTGCGCCTGTGCGGGAAGCAGACCTGAACCACCTCCTATGGACATGCCCTGGGCTTCAAGCGGCTCGTCGACGCCATCTGCGGCGTGCGGGACTTCAGCACACCAGGCCGCCTGACTTGCAGCGATGGATTTACGATCCGAACCATAGGTCCCTCCTGGACTTCATGGAGGAAACGCACCTACACAGTTTTGTGATATGTATTGATGCCGTAGGGCAAACTCACGCAATAAAAAAAAAAACTGAACCTTCGTAAAGGAAGGAGCTCTGATTGCTAACATAATGACGCCTTCCACCGAGACGCGGAGGCGACGGCTGTTATAGCAAGCGATATTTGATGTCTTTGCCTCAGCGACAATATGCAGCCTAAGACACCGACAACGCACGCATAACAGTTTCTGAAATATGTCATTTATGTCACCCACTGTTTGTGATCGCAGTTTCACTGTCAAGCTGGTGGGTGGCCTTGCTGAAGGCTCTCCAGGTCACCGGCCTCACTGGGGCCGTCACGATGAGAGAGATCCATTTACACAGGTGGTCCCACTTGCGTACAAGTAATTTCCTTGTAACTGTTGGCGGACAGCAAAATATTTTTGACTTCGCCACTGTCTTTCATTCTTACTGTTCGATGAATACACAGCAGCTAATAAACGAACGCTCATGCCCGCTTACAAGCGTCCATGCGTGAGTGCTGCAGCAAATCCGCGCCATTGTTGCTCAAAGGGTGCCTGCAACACTTTTTGAGCATGGTCAGAAAACGCTGCCGATCTGTAGTCGAGGCTTCCGAGAACAGGCGAACCAAATATTATAGCGCAGCACGAGGCATGGAATTCACAATAAATTCTCAAACTCAGCTAAAAATTGCGTTCTCTTCTCTCGACAAATGACGCTACAAGCTCAAAAATCACTCGTCACAGCCATTGTATCAGCCATTGGCTGATTCAAGCCTGGCGCGCTCGGTCGTTACTGGACCCGCCACAGGAGGCCGCGAATTGTCCACGCGCGTGTGCGCGATCGCACAGAAAAGCCGCGTATTTGAAGAAAGAAAAAAGAGATAAAGTGCTCAAGGACGCGAGGCGCGCGTGACGTATTTTAGGGGCGAAGCTCCTTATGGCATAGGCTAGTCCGGCGTCGTCGTCGTAGTAGCCACCTCTAGGTCTCAGAATGATCACTAGATGGCGCTGCGGTGCTGCTTGATAGTACGTGAATTGATCGATAGATGGCCCGGAGGCGCATGCTGCGTGCTCTAGTGTGATAGGAGAGCGCTAGATGGCGGCGTTTTGTGCTCGAATCTGATTGGATGGAGGTGCATTGCTCTCGTTTAATCGGATACCGCTAGAGGCGCATCTCAGCTCGATTTCTCATGGGATGGAACGATCGTTCGAGATCGTTCCATCCAATGATGTCCCATCCAATGATCTTTCGAGATCGGAGCTTCCACCACTCATCCTCATTCACTCCGTGGATATGCGTGGATTTTTTTCCCCCGTGCCATCCCTCCCTGCTTAGCTTCCGGCGCTTTCGTCGGGACGAGAGAGGACAGAACGCAATTGCAGCGTGTGACAAATCTTTGTAAGTCCGCTTGTACTGGACGGATGCTAAAAATTTTTGTGGCGATGAATTCGTGAGGCAATACGTTCCTTTAGTGAATCCATTCCATGGCTACTTAGAAAAGTGTTGCAGGGCTCCTTTAAACTGCTAAATGTACATAGGAAAGTCAGAAACAGCAAATAAACGCAACCTTTCACGGGATAAACTTTGCCACAGTGGAAAGAATTGTCAGTGTAGTGAAGAGAGGACGACGACGACACACGAGCAAGCAAGCCAGCCTCAGTGTCAATAGCAGCAGGGGACACGAGCTCGCGCTTGCCCGGATTCAGGCTGCTGGACGCCCGCTCTTCGACGCTCTACTCGTGACGCCTCTCGACCTTCGCTGAAGTCTACGCGTCAATAAACCACGTCACATTTGGTGGAGGTGCGCGTAGACTTCAGCGAAGGTCGAGAGGCGTCACGAGTAGAGCGTCGAAGAGCGGGCGTCCAGCAGCCTGAATCCGGGCAAGCGCGAGCTCGTGTCCCCTGCTGCTATTGACACTGAGGCTGGCTTGCTTGCTCGTGTGTCGTCGTCGTCCTCTCTTCACTACATCAGCATTAAAAACCTCTTTTGATTATGCCTTCTTTTCTTCTTCGTAATCAACAAGGGATTACTTTCGAGGTCCACACGCAGAAGCATTGTGAAAAAGGTGTGCGCTCAATATCTGCAGAGTCGCCTTTGAGTCGCAAAACAGCACCCATTCATTAGCCGGTGGTTGTTTGATATAGAGGACGGCACATCGCAGAGGAATAAGCTCCGAAGAAGTCCGTGCGCTCACGCGACGAATCTTGTAAGTGAGGTTGCTGTGTAGTGATGGCGTAACGGCCACTTCTGTGGCGCTTCGGAGCGAGTGTCGCTGGGTGCTCCGGATTCCTTCCTTCTGTTCATTTTTCTTTGTGCCTTTTTTATACACCTACAAACATATACATATACGGTACAGGACGGCGACAGGGAGGGCAATGGCAAAAACCCGCCGTGAGCGTCCATATAATTGCTATCGCAATAATATTTTCCCGAAGAACAGCTTCACGTGCAGCCACACGAGAGGGAGAAATATGCTTTCAAGAAGCGTTCTTTTCTGCAGTTGTTGAGCCTGCCGCGTTCGGGACGCTTGCGTGCGCCTCGACCAATCACGTGCGACAGAAATGCTCGTTCGTTTCTAGAACGCGTACAATGTCGCACATCAGGTGAGTGCACCCTGTGGAAAAGATTTTTTTCTGTTATCGACAACCCTGGATGACCACGTTTTCTTCTTTTCTTGATCTCACACTCTCCCTTTCGCCTTCAGTTCCGATCGATGCCGCATTGAGGTAGTAATTCTTGGATCTTGCACCACGGCATCGAGACCAATGGCAAGCTGCGGCTCTCCGGAACGACAAGGCTAGCGGATCTGCAGCATAAGCTTATTAATTCAACGCCTCCCGCACATGAAGATGCGTCGTATTGGAGGCTTCACAGTTTACTCCCTCGTCGATCTTAGCGTCCAAATGTGCAGGCTATCATCTACGCCTTCACCTGTTTCCCCTTCGCTAACAGCCACAACTCGGCCACGTATTCCCGGGTGTGCTTCTCGAGTTCGAGGCCTTGCGGTTTCATCATTTTGACATTTTCGAACTAGGTGACCGCGTCCACCGTAACGATAACAACGCGCATTATTCCAACGGCAGGCATTACGGTTGTGTGTGACACTGCCACAACGCCCACATTCAGCGAGTACCTCTTTGGTTGTGGACGACTGCGCCTTGATTTTGAGCACAACTGATGCTTCTCCGGCCATTTTACGGGCATCATTATCTGCAGCTTTAGTCGAGAGTGCCATTGTTTCTGCGTCCTCCAATGTCAGATCTTTCTTTGTCAGCATCTGCTTTTGCAGCGCACCCGATCTAATGCCGCACACTATTCTATCCAGTAGCATTCGGTCGGGCATAGTACCAAAATTGCAGTTGTCTGCGATTCGACGAATCTCGGTAATGAATTCTTGAAAAGACTCACCGTCCAGCTGGTACCGTTTAAAAAATTACAGCATATCCACGGGGTGAATAATGATGAGTGGGGCGAAGCTCCGGAGGGCATCATCGGTAAACCGTGAATACGAGTAATTCGCCCCACGAAAGTAAACACGTGAGAAATGTTAAACATCAAACTTTTCTTGTTGGTTTCCGTGGTTCCTTCATTATCACCGCTTTGTGATCGGTGAAATGCAGGGAAAGTGGTTCTTGTATGGGTGTTACCTTGAAGTTGGCAAACGTACAGCCTGACGACACGCTTCGGCCTCTCTTTCACGTACGGCAGGGTCTTGGCGACGCTGCCGTGCAGCCTGACGACACGCTTCGGCCTCTCTTTCACGTACGGCAGGATCTTGGCGCCGCTGCCGTGCCGCCTGGGCCTCTCGTTCTCGAACGGCAGGACCTTGGCGGCGTCGCCGAGCAGCCGCCGCCTTGCGCGCTCGCCGCTCCGCAGCAGCCTTATCCATCCGACGACTCCGAGTGCCTTTTATGCTCGCAGGCGTCCAATGGCAGGTGTCATATGCGTCCAATGGCAGGTGCCATATATGACATCATTCATATTTTCATAACATCTCGCATCTCGCATCGGCTGCTCAACAGTCACCTGTGAAGCGCCGGCGGTGGCCATTTTTCCTGACGTAGGGCTTGGCTGGAGAAGTTCCAGAGGGATGGCCTCGGGACTAAGGCCTCGCAGTCGGCGACTGTAGCGGTGGACAGGAGTATCCACTGCAGGAACGGGTTGCGGGATCGGACTGGCAGAACCGCTTCGTGAAGGGGTGGTGAGCATCAGGCGTTGAAGTCCGAAGAACCGAAGACCCGAGCGTCGTCTTCCTCAGAGAAATCGTGGTTGCTGCTCGAGCTTCCCACTTCGTCGTCCTCGGTTATCTAGCCGGCCTTGAGCCGTGGTTTCATCATATACAAGTACCGCCATCTAGCGGACACTCCACGAACTAAACGAGAGGTGGCTACTACATACATACATCGGGGACGCACAACCCACGGCTTAAGGAGCTTAGCCCCTAAAAGCGGAAACTTTCTGTAATATCATGGCGCTTGGGATCAAAGAACTCGTCCAAGGCTTTCACGACGTCCTCGTACTCCAAATACTTAGGCTTCTTGGGCGCTACTCTTCCTCATAATATCTGGACAGTGCGAGTACTTAAGGTTGCGACCAACAACGCATGTTTCTTGGCCGGCTCTGTCACCCCTGTTGCATCAAAGTATGCTTCTGCCTTTCATGACATACGCCTTCCAGTTGTGTTTTTCGTCGTCGAACTCGGGCAGTTGCTGGTGAGCCATCGTCGAAGCGCAGCTCAGTGAGGTCGCCTAGCTGCCGTGCTGCTTGAATCCAGGGGTTTCCTTTCCGTTTCTCGTCGCCACTATTACATCGCTAGTCGAGACTTGCGGTTTGGCGCGAGCGAAGTAGACACAGGCTGACAAGCTGGTAGAATGAGCGCTTATTTTTGGTGTACGTTGCAAATATAAAGACAGAATGGAAAGAGGGAAATGGAAACAAGGTAAGCGAAACAAGAGATAGAAGCTTTGGCTATAGCTGAGCAAAAACTGATAAGGGTTACACTTCACTTACAACACCTTGTGTGCTACGAATGGCATTATTTTCCGCACAATATCATGTGGTCGCAATGTGCAAAGAATTTAAGAGAGCGTTTTATTATTAGGAAATGGCTTTTTCGTAGCGCCCTCTGAAGAGAGAAACACGCCGTTATTGTTCCGTGTAGTCCTTACGGTACATGGAAAGGTGAGCTCACTAAGTTCGTCGCCGACGGCACGCCCCAAACGCGTGTCTTTCATGCGTTCTCTGAGATATTTTGATGGGAACTTAATTTTGCGTGTGCGCGGAATGGCGAGTACCGTTTCATCGTTGGTGAAGGTGTTGAGTTGAGTGTCCAACGGGAAACGGGACGATGTAGATGACGTTTAAGCCTAACGCTTTTCTCGGTACCCGCGGGAACGTTGTGCTATGCAAGAATGCGATAGCAACACCCGTGCGCCTGGAGATCCATGTCTTCTAGATAACAAACCGAGACAACGGTTCAGGAAACTATGCTCACTGGATTTTCATGAATGAGTATTCTTGTGGCCCGGTTTCCTACGTGAATACGCAGTACCTACACTTATTCGTGTCATCGATGACCAGACCACCAAGTTATCTATCGCGCTACAGTTTGCATGTCCGTATACATTACTCGTAAGTGTAACTTATCCAGCCATAAGGTAGAACACAGCGCACGCACGCATATTATTCAAGGCACATTTTTTTGCTTATTATTACCAAACTTAGTGCTCATTAGGAATAGTGTTAATAAAATTGCGTTATTATGACCATTGAATAAAACTGAAATATCTTAATTTTGGCATGACTTGGCATCATTTCTTCTTGTTAGGACTGAAGCACACAAGCAATCTGCACTTATTATACGAACTTGCATATATGCGAAGCAAGTAAGCGACGCTGTAGATAGGAGAGGTACGCTGGTGCTTGCTTCAATTCAGCTGGGGAAGATGACGCCTACTCGGAATAAATGTTCCGAAAAATTGGGGGGACCCTTAAGCTTCGCCTTTAAGAGTTGAACGCGATAGCGATATCCTGTCCCTAGTGGGTACTTCAATCACTTAGTGGATACTATGTAATGGGCAGCATGCCTTAAACCACGAGTAATTACGCGCGTGAAATGTTTTAGAACTTGCTATGTACCCACTACGGGGTCTTAAAGGAGCAGTGACATCAAATTTCAAACTCGAGCTGTGGCGTTCACTCGATTGCTTGGTATGCATGAGTTTTTTTAGCGAAGTATGAATTGCGTCTGTTACGTAGAAGTTATTTTATATCGAGCGTAAAAAAGCGTGCAAAGGCTCAACGGAGCGTTCATGACATGCAACATCGACACTATTCTGACGTGTTCAATAGCGCCTAGGCCACGCCTCGGGCGCTGGTGACGATGCGCGAGCAACGCTGACGTCGATAAATTTAGTGTTGTCATCGTGGTGCGTTGTCCGGCGTTGTCCGGCGTTGTCCGCGGAGGAGGATAGGTTGAGGAGGTTGTCCGCGCGCCGGCAGGTGTTATCTCTCCGCTCTCACTCTCTCTCCCATAGCAACAGCTGCGGGCGCGCGCGCTTATCCTCGCCCCTAGCAACCGGAGCATGTGGTGGGAGAGAGTGTAGGAGAGGGTAGGTGCAGTGCTTCGCCGCTCCTTCTCTCGCCGTTCGCTCTCTCTCCTCCCTGCGCCCCACTCTCCCGTCCGCTCGCGCCTCACTCTCGACCGTTCGCTGGCTGGGCGCCTCTCAAGGCGATGGTAGAAGTGGAGAGGAGGAGCGCGCTCTGGTGCGTGAGGGCGCTCGCATCGCGGGAGCTCGGCGGAGCTCCAGCGATAAAAAAATCATAGTAATAATAATAAAAAAACAGGCGCTGCGCCGTGCTCCCGACCGGGCTGCAGAAATTAGGCGCCTTTTCCTTCTTCGAACCAGACCCACCATATATAAATGGAGTGAAGCGCGCGCGAAATGCATTCGCATTTCCTCACAATTCCCTTCGGGGAGGTGGGGGGAATTTTTTTTTTGTGTCTCACATCCACGCATCTCCGCGCAACAGCCAACGGACACCGTGCACGGACAAGGCCCGGACCTAAGGTGCTTCGGCCCTATAACTCAGTTTCGCGTCAAGGGCGAAACAATGAATGCAATAGCAAGAAATGGGAATGTGTCACGGAGAACGACAAACAGCTCATTGCTTGCACCGTGCCGCTGAAGCACAAAAAAGGACGCTCGAAAAGAACACACAGGTATACACAGGACAATCGTGAACTAACAGCTGTCACAGTTGTTACGACATTTGTGTTTGAGCAACGTTCTGGAATCGTCGAGAATGAAGAACCCGATGCTCCTAGATATTTCTCTTTCTTTTAAACTGCGGCGCGTGGAGTGACTCCTCTGAGTTTCCTGCCACGCGGTGGCGTCTGACGCAAGGTGTGCCTAGAGTTGATGTATATGCTACCATAGGGTAGGTGTGCCCGGTGTTCTTTTTTTTTAGGAGTTGATTTTAGGAGTTGGTTTTATTCCTAAGCTGTTTATATGTAGCCCAGTTCTCAGAGCTGCGGGAAGTTAGAAAGCTGTGGAAAAGCTCTCTATACATCCACGGCTTACGCGAAGTACTCACATTCTTAATTTCTTTCAGCGGAAATAATTCAGCATAAGCTTCAGTGAAAACACGAATAAAATTGTTGTACGTGTCATCCGATCTCTTAGCTCGAGTTACGGCATCGCAATTTGTCATTGGCAGTCTTTTGCGAAAGTTATCTAAACTTGTTCACGAATGTTCTGTACTGATCGAATCCGTGAGCAATAATTAATGCCACACTTGCGAGGCTTAATGAATAAAAACATGGGAAGGTGATCACTAATGTACGAAGAGATCGCTCCTGATATCAGTGTGTGTAAGTTGGTTCGCTATCAAAAAGGTCAATCAAGGAATTCATTGATACCGAAATGCGTTCGGCTTCACAAATAACATTAGTAAATCCATGTGAATGGAGCAGTGTTTCAAAGCTATGTGTCACACTTGAGGTCTCTAACATGTTTATGTTGAAATCACCACCAAAAATAAGCATGTACTGTCTTTGGTTGACATAATTAAATAAGGATTCCATTGATAACAAAAAGTTGCCTAAATTTCCACTTGGGGGACGATAAAGTGCTGCAAAGATCAGGTGTCGTCATACTAAAACAAGGCCTTCTACATCATCTGTCTTACAAGTGAAGCAAATTGACATTCAATGTCTTCTTTTACATGCATTAATATACCACCACCACGCCCTGATCGTTCTGATTACATAAAATACATTGGACATTTCATGCTTAATAACGTCACTGTCCCAGGAGTTCCACCTCTCTGTTAACATTACCACATTAAAAGAAAAATTCAAGTTTTCGAAAAAGGCGCAGAGGTTTTCTTTATTTCTAGCTGATCATGCGTTAAGTGAAAGCATATCAAGCCACCTTCTGAAAACTAATAATGTTATACACATCTTCAGGTGGTATCGCCATTGTTGCAAGAGAAAAAAAGAGCACAGGGCTAAAATTCGTGCCTGGTCACACAATCTTGTCAGTGTCGCGATCACTTCGTGCGTTGATCACATTGAAGTACTCATCTTTCCGTACGAATATTTTACCATCTCTGGTCCATAGGAACTTCCAGTTTTGTGCTCTCTTTTTTTTCGATGGTCATGCCCAGCAGTCTTTTGAGTGCTGGACAGAGGTGCTCATTAGTATATATAGAAGATGAAGATGTGTGACCGAGGTCTGACATATACAGGCGCTTTTTAACGCGATAGCGTTGAGGAGCTCGTTTCGCTGAAATTCCGGCCTCGGCGTCGGCGTCAGCATCGTTGGTTGTGAGCGAAAAATCATTACCCTGTCTGTGACCGAAAAATCGAGAAATATGCAAATAAAATAAATAGTAAAAGTCACAGTTTCGCTTCCAGGGCGAAGCAATGAATGCGATAGCAAGAAATTAGTTTGTCAACCGAAGAACGACAAGCAGCTTGATACTTGCAGCGCGCAGCCGCAGCACAAAGCAGGACGCTCGAAAAGGACGCATAGGTATACACAGGACAAGCGTGAACTAGCAACTGTCGTAGTTGTTACGTGTTTGTAGTTGAGCGACGCGCTGCGAGTGTCCACAATTCAGAAGCCGACGCTGTTGTTGTTGTTGTTGTTGCCTCTGACATGTATCATACCCACTCAGGGAATCCCCCCTGAGTGGGTATGAGCAAGTTGATTATATGATAATGTTGGACTTTCGACGCTGTTTGATATTTCTTTTTCTTTTAAACTGCGGCACGTGGAATGACCCCTCTGCGTCTCCTGCCACGCGGTGGCGTCTGACGCCGTGTGTGCCCGGTGTTTTTTTTTTTCCTTCTGTCATGAGTGGCACAGAAGGGAGCCACTTTTTCGCGCGCGTCTCAAGCGCAGTTTTCAATTTGAAAGAAACTTTAAAAGCGCTGCAGGATAGAAAAGACGCTCAAGCTGTTCCGAGATCTGCGTACCGCGAGCGACAAAATGGTGCATATGAATAGCTCGCCGTTCTATCGCTGGCACAAGCGTGGCATGTGGCTGTGTTGGCTAGCGCAGCAGGCTGCGGAGTGAGGGGGTCGCTGGTTCGAATCCCCGGTCAGGTGGTTTGGAATTTTTAAATGCGAATGCATTTCATAGTCGGGCTATGTCAGGCATCCGGCGTTGGCGTTGTGCGGCGTTGGCGTTGTCCGCGGAGGAGGAGGAGGAGGATAGGTTGAGGAGGTGTGCGCGCCGGCAGGTGTTAGATGTGAAGCATCTTATGGCGAAGCTTAATGCGGTGGTGGTGGTGTACGGCGTGACCGCCCTTACTGCGCATGCGCAAACCCTTTCAAAAAAAATAAAGATAAAAAAACCTCCTCTCTCCCCCTAGGCATCCCTCCCCGCGGCAACCACACCCTCACTGCGCATGCGCCTCCCCTCCTCTCTCCCCTGCTACGCTCCCCCTCTCTCCTCTAGGCATCCCTGCCCGCGCCGTCCACACTCCCCACTGCGCATGCGCGTCCCACCTCTCTTCTTCTCTCCTACGCTCCCCCCTCTCTTCTCTAGGCATCTCTGCCCGCAGCGTCCACACTCCCACTGCGCATGCGCACCCCACCTCTCTCTCCTCTCCTACGCTCCCCCCCTCTCCCTCTCTCGCCTGGCGACGCCGACACAGGCAGCGTCTGCTAGCGAGTTTCTTGGTTGAAAAAACCGACTGCTCGCGCTGCACAACCGTTCACTGGCCACCCCATATATATGGCAATGAATCTTGACCTCCAAGGTGGTGCCGGTGGGAGATTTCTCCCTGTGCGTTGTTGAACAATAAAAATTCGCAGCGTGCGCGTTAACTAAAAGCGGTCTGCGGCGGAGCTCGGCGGAGCTATATATGAAAAAAAAAATAAATAAAAAAGTTAAAAAAAACAAGAAAAAGCAAAAAAAAAAAAGGCGCTGCGCCGTGCTCCCGACCGGGCTGCAGAAATTAGGCGCCTTTTCCTTCTTCAAACCACAACCACCATATATAAATGGAGTGAAGCGCGCGCGAAATGCATTCGCATTTCCTCACGATTCCCTTCGGGGAGGTGGGGGCTTTTTTTTTGTACTGATTTTTCTTTATGCCTTTTGTATATATACACATACATAAA